>PVIC010014120.1:0-37031 GCA_004025085.1 Thryonomys swinderianus
ATATATATATATATATATATATATATAGATTTCAAATAAAGATTAAAACTAAAATCTGGAATTACTACAGCCTTGAAATTATTTTCATACATTTTATTTAAATCCACCTTTATTGTAACCTTGTAAAAGATACATGGGGAAAGTTAACTACTGACCACACGGTACTAATATGAACACTGAAGGTACTAGGAGATAGCTTCTAGCCCAAAGTAAGACCCCACGCTCACACATCTCCTGGAGCACACCCCAAGCCCCTAACATTTCCAATGCTTTTCCCTCAACACTAACAGAGTAATTTACCTCCCCATAAATCCCAAACTAGGATTTGATCACTGGTCTTTTTGTGTAAAGTCTACATGTAAAGTCTACACACTACGATACATTATAATCTTATAATGATTAACCAATTATTAAGACAGTAATAGATATTAAACCACAGCAGGTCTATTTAAAACTTTTTTCCTTAGCTTCTACTGAACGAAATATTAGCTCATGATCGACACCTAAAAAACAGGTTAAAAAAAATTTCATGGCAAACAAACTATTAAAACAAAAGCATCTATATAACAAAATTATTTCCAAGCATCAATTTATAACCTGGTTTTTTAAACTGTTTTTGTTTTTGAGATAAGGTGTCACTATGTTATTCAAACTGGTCTGTAATTTTTGGGCTCAAGTAATCCTCCCATCTTCACCTTTCAAATTGCTGTAATTAAGACATGTTAAACAATATTCCAGAACCAGGACATGGTGGTGCCTGCCTATAATCCCAGCACTTAGGGAAGTTAAAACGGGAGGACTGCTAAGAGTTTCAGACTAGCCTAAAGTACGTGATGAGTTCAAGGAAAATCTGAACTACATTGAAATACTCTATCAAAAAAAACAAACAAGGGCCAGAGATTTAGCTCAGTGGTTCCAGCATCTGCCTAGCAAGCCCAAGGTAATGAGTTTGATCCCTGGTAACCACATAAACAATATCGTTCGTGGTGACTCACGCCCACCACCAACAAGTACCACATACCACAGTACAGGGCATGGTGGCTCTCCCCTGTTATCCCAGCACTCAGCAGGCAGAGGCAGGCGGACTGCTGTGAGTCTGAGGCTTGCCTGGGCTACATAATGAGCTCAGAGCCAGCCTAAAGTGCGAAGCGAGACCCTGTCTCAAACAAACAGGCCAGAGTCTTAGCTCAGCGGTTCTGATGCCTGCTAAACAAGCAGAAGGTCCCTGGTTTGATCCCCAGTAGCCACCTACAACAATACTGGGCATGGTGACTCAAGCCTACCAGCAATCAGTACAACAAACCACAATGCCAGGAGTGGTGGCTCACGCCTGTTATCCTAGAACTTAGAAGGCAGAGGCAGTGGGGGGACTGCTGAGTTTGAGGCTTGCCTAGGCTACATATTGAGCTCAGGGCCAGCCTGAACTCCAAAGCAAGATCCTGTTTCAAAAAAGAAAACAGAAAAAAAAAAAACACATAAAATATTCTATGCAATACAAAACTGTAACAAAAAGCCTTAGAGTTCACTGTAATAAAGATTAATTAATGTATAAATTATGAATAATATATATCTTGCCCCATTTTAAAGAAAGCTCATTAAAATACACCCATTTAATTTTCAACCACTGAAAATAATTTAACAATGGTCATAGTGTGGCACAGACCAGTTTACATTTTAGTTTATTGAACACATACACAGTAGGCAGTCTATATAAAATTACTACTCCTCACAACAGGAGTAATCTGAAAAGTTAGGTATTATTAGTGCACAGTTTACACTTGATCACAGAAATAAATGATAAGACTAAATGTACTAACTATAACTCTAATTTTAGAAGGCAATTCTGTCAAATATTTAGATATTAGTGGAAGGAAATAATCTCTGGACTTCATTCAATCTACTACTTAAATTTGACACAGCAAAATGCAAGCTCATTCTTTTGTTACTTTAACATTCATTAAAAGATCATTCTCTAGATGCACCCCACTAGTTTATAATATGTTTTCTCAACATACTACTGTGAGCAGCTTTTACAACACAGTGAAATTATTTTATAGAAGAAACTTATAAACTCTAAATTGTAAAATGGCATTGCACAAAGTGACTACACATGAAACAGGCTCAGTCTTTTTACTTAAAATTGAAGGGAAAATATCTCAAGGTCTGAAGAGTTCATAATTGATAAGATTTAATTTTGTACTTAGTTCAAAGTCAAATCTATAGAACATAACATTTAAAATAACTTTCCAATTTAATTTGATTAAAAATATTCTCACTTTATTTAGTTATACTGTACTTGGCTTAGATATAAAAAACAGTACACTGTATTTCTATTTAGCAACTTCTTGGTCAATCACAATACCAAAAACTTGCTGAGCTAAGATACATATAAGCTGGGCATGATAGTACATACAATCTTAACACTCTAGGAGGCCGAGGCAGGAGGATCGTAAATTCAAGCCCAGGTTGGACAACTTAATAACTTAGTAAGACCCCATTTCATAATAAAAAATTAAGAAAGGGATAGGAATGTCGTTCAACAAAAGCCCTAGGTCCACTGAACCAACACCCCCAAAAGAAACAAAAAAAGATATCCAAAACTATCTTCAATATTTATGTAATTTCTTTAAAATACACTAATGTAATTTATATTAAAAAATTAAACCAAACACAAACAATGATTCACTGCTGTATGTAAACAACAAAACTTGCAATGAAGGATCTCCCCTTTTCTGTACTCAGTATAGGTAACAACTAAGTCTGTAACTTTTCATGTAATCCAAAAGTGAGATAAATTCAATACAGGTTAAAGATTAATTTACAAATACTTGTAAATTACTTTGTCACTACGTGCTACCTTAAAAAAAATCTTTGATTTACTGTCTTTCATTTGTAATGAAATTTTTAAAAAGAATAAAAAATGAGTGTATAAACTCCAAAATATAGCCCTAACATAAACTATAAACCTTGCGTGATTATGATGAGTCAACATACAGTCATTTACTTTGCCATTGTACTCAACTACTCTGGCTGAGGATGGTGGTAAAAGGACACCACGTGTGTGCAGATGAAGGGCCATATGGGGATAAAAAAATCTCTGTATCTTCATCCTAATTTTGCTGAGAACCCAAATGTACTTTTGATTAAAAATGTTTTTAAAAATGTGAAAAGGTTAACTCAGTGGTAGAGCACATGCTTAGCAAATGTTCAATCCCAACTCAGCACTAAAAAAAAGAAAAACATAAACAACACAATAATAATTACAATGTGTCTATGTACCCAAAAAACACTTGGGATTTAAATTAAATAATAAAAAGATCTTTTAAAACTTAAATACAGTATACAACATGAGTATCTGAAATATTCCATCTCTTTTTTTTTTTTTTGGAGACAGGTCTCACTTTGTAGTTCAGGCTGGCCCTGAGCTCACTTATGTAGCCCAAGCAAACCTCAAACTCCCAGCAATCCTCCTGCCTCTGTCTGCCAAGTGCTGGGATTATAGGTGCGAGCCACAATGCCTAGCATTGTGGTACGAGCCAGGATTCAAACAAAGGACCTTGCACTTGCAAGACAGGCTCCAGAACCACTAAGCTAAATCCCTGGCCCTACCATCTCTTGAAAATCAAAAATATTCAATCTTTAGAACTACAATATAAAGTGTTAATTTAAACGTCTTTACATGTAACTTATGACTAATTCTATATAGTTTAGTTTGTTATTCTTCTGTACTGATCAACTGGATTTTCAGAATATTAAAATATATCACATTATACAAATGAGTTGTAAATGTTTATAATCACATCAAGTTTTCAAGATTTCTTTCTGGGTTTTTTAATTTTTTTTAAGACAGGGTCTCTCTGTGTAGTTCAGGCTGGCCCTGAGCTTCATATGTAGCTCAGGCAAGCCTCAGACTCAGCAATTCTCCTGCTTCTGCCTCCCGACGGCTGGGACTACAGGCTTGCACCACCAAACCCGGCATTTGTGGGATGTGGTACTGATTGACAGTGAGTGTGAGTCACCCCACCCAGTATTGTTGTATGTGGTTACTGGATATCGAACCAGGGACCTTGCACTTGGTAAGCAGGCACTGGAAACCACTGAGCTAAATCTCCGGCCCATGTTTAATCTTTTTTTTTTTTTTTACATTGACAACTCTGTAGCTGTGTTTGCATGCCTGACAGAATAGGTTCAATCCCCAGAAAAAAATAATACAAAATTGTTTAAACAGCTTTGAGACTAAGAATATCCACATACATTCTGTATGTAAAAAACTTTATGTGAACTATGATGAAAGTGAATGCAGCTAATCTCTTAGCAATGCAATATTATGAAAAGCCCTTAATAGTGAATATACTGGAATACATTTGTCTTCATAAACTGTATAATTAGAATTGAAAATATACAAACATGAACTCTATGCTAGATAAAATGTTTGAACTGTATGTAACACTTAAAAATTGCCTTCCAACCCAAGTAATCAAAGAAACAAGACATAAAATATTTGTAATAGGATATTCATATTATTCATTAAGGTGAAAATGTAAATAAGTATATTTTAAAACAACATATGAGAAGTGATGATTTTTTTAAAAAAATCAGTCTAGGGCCGGAGGGTTAGCTCAGTGATTCCGGCGCCTGCCTCGCAAGTGCAAGGACCTGAGTTCGATCCCCGGTAACCACATATAATGCTGGTCGTGGAGACACGCCCACCAACTATCAACACCGCATACCACAATGCCGGACGTGGTGGCTCACGCCTGTAATCCCAGCACCCGGGAGGCAGAGACAGGAGGATTGCTGTGTTCGCGGCGGCTTGCCTGGGCACCATAGTGAGCTCAGGGCCAGCCTGAACTACAAAAGCGAGACCCTGTCTCAAAAAGCAAAAAAAAAAAAAAAAAAAAAAAAAAAAAATCAGTCTACTATGTAACGGTGGTTTCTCTCTTTAGAAAAAATTTTTGCACAAATTAGGACATATGTTCATATATTTCTGGGGCCAGAAATGTAGCTCTGCATTGCTGCGCATGCCTGGCAAGAGCAAGGTACTGAGTTCAACCCCCAACACTGGTAAGAAAAAAAATTCAGTATCATGTTCAATGACAAAGAATTCCAAATATACATGAACCTATGTGATAAGAAGCATTATGTAAATGAGCTAAGAAGGCAATGAAAGTATTGGATTCTATACTTTTCCAGAACAAAATGAAATTCAAAGCATCATATTTCTTAGGTGAAAAAAAGACTTTGAAAATAAGTGACAAGATCTATGTAAAAATGTAAAAAAAAAAAAACTTACATGAGAAACATCAACAAGCAGCTATGTAATACTGCCCTTTTCCAAAAAATTTCCAATATCTGACTACTACGCAATTCCCCTAGCATACTACCAAGTATTTCAGCCTCCTAAAAACTTGTATTTCAAAAACAAACTGCCAGTACATTTTCTTGCCAACTTAAACATATTTTCCTATAGTGTAACCATGAATTCAGTATTTTTAGTTATTACTCTCAGGAAACTGATACGAGTATTATTTGTACTTAGAAAATAATTGTATCCTACTGATGAAATCACTTTAGTAAGAACCTTGATTTAACATATTTTAACCATATGTGTGTGTGTGTGTGTGTGTGTACACACACATACATACTCTTTATTTCAATTGAAATAAGCTTATGTTTTACATGGGATTCTTCAGAAATTCCTCAAAAAATACCCTATTTTACAAACTGAGACATTATCAAAAATTTCAAATTTCAGTTAGGTATTTTAAGGAATGCTTCAACAAATAGTATTGTGACAAAATTTACAAATAATATACCTTTGTCAACTTTTTAAAAACAAAGTGTTCATTATTGAACTCTATCAATGTTTCACTACTTAACATGGGTCAGAATACATATATTCATTCCCCAACTATAAAACTCACTTAAATCACAAGCTCACATTAGAATTGCAAAAAAGACTCATTTTAAATCACCAGTAGTCACTACCCTCCAACAGCTGAGTCTCTATTTATCAACAGGCTTAAAGATAGGAAAAGCACAGCACATAACCATGTATTTCAACTTTAAGATCTGGAGATACCACAACTAGGGGAAAGTTTGATAATATCAGTGTCAACAGATTTTAAATATTATGCAATAATAAATATAGTTCTACTTAAAAATACACAGATATTCTTTTATTTCATAACAATGGAACTGTTTTGAGACAAGCAATTCTTCACAGTCACTATTTTTAAAGAAAAATATTCTGGACACACTGGCGTGAATTATTAAGTATTAGTTTATAGAAACTAAAATAATTGATTTATATTTCCTGAAATATATACTATAAAAATGTATTCAGAACACTTAAAAGAAATTCAATGGCACATGTACTTCTTGCCACACACAAAAAAACTCATATATTTAAAATAATTTGTATAGCTACCAATCCAGGTGAACACACAATTTCTGTTTTCAACGATATATTTTATTATATAACAAAATAGCATATAAATGTTATAGGGAAAATCTAGCTTATCCCCAAAACGCAGCACATTCACAAAACTACTAACACATTTTTAAATGACAGCTAAAATATCTTTTAATAAATTTTATAAAATGTTTCTGAATTCCAGTCTGTTTCTCTAAAGGTTGTTCACATGATACCTTTACAGACCATTTATAACCATCTAATTATTACTTGAGGCTTCCAGGTTTAAAATCTGAAGAATTCCTACCTTAGTCAAAACAATTATTCATGTAATTTTTGTCATTTGTGTAAATCTCAAAAAAAGAAACTCCTTCCATGAGACATTATTTATGTCCTATTCTTAAATACAAGATAAATAAAAGAACATTAATGCTAATCAAACATTTTAAGAATCAATGTTTATAATCTAGAAACTGCTAGCTATATGTATATATATATGTATATATAAACTTTGGCAGTAATATAGTACTGTATTTAATTCATTGGATACAGAAATGTTTATCAACATACAACTATTAAATTAAATTTGGATATCTCACAGATCTCCACAATAACACTTGCTAATTAAATGTCTAAGATGTGAATATTTTTTGCAAAACAAGTTATAACAAGGTAGTATCAGACAAAAGAGTGCTATTTTTTCATTCATCTATAAAACAAATTTATGAGATCGTAAAGAACAATTTAACAACCTAAAGAAGGTTCAAAGAGGGAAGCAAGAGCCTGAGAGAAAATAGATTTATCAATAATTTTTATACATGCAGTCTAAGGAGGAAAGAGAAAAGCAAGTTTATTTTGCAATGTAAATGGTGAGTAAAATTCAGTAACTTCTATGTAGAATCCTATTTGTATGCTTAAACCCTGTTTCAATTCAGATAATGCTGATCCTTCCACATGTAAGCAGCCAATAATGACCACCAGGCCTTTACAAAAGGAAAACATACATCACACAAGGTCAGTAAGCTAGCAAGCACTAGAGGACAAGTGATCAAAATAGAATGGCTTCATACATTCCTGTTGTTTAGACAGGTATTTGAAGATGATATTCTTGGGGAAGAAGGGGCAACTGTAATTATCAGTGATATACAACCCAGTATCAAATAAATATCATTTTAAAGCAGTGATTTCAAGTATTTCAGGCATATATCTATGCCAGTCAACCTGCAGTTGAATTAAATTTTTTAACTTAGATGTCAAGCCAAAATAAACCTCTTTAGTCCAAAACACCTCTTTCAAACTGAATTCACTACAATTTATATTTCCTTAACTTCTTGTGAAGAAAAAGCCTTGCAAGCATTCATTATCTTTTTACTATAAAAAAGACTAACAGAAAAGAATGAAAGAAAGATGCCCTATATTCTTCCCTGGAATTTTTTTTTTTATGTAAACGTGAAGTAATGGCATTCTGTTCAGTATTTAAACATCTTCAAAAATTAGAACACAATATAAGCAATGGTGGAAATTTACCCAAGTAGCAGACTAGCACATTTTAAACACACAGTCTAGAGCCGCCTTTGACCACATGTTTTTTTAGCTCAGTCTCTTAAAGGGACAGTATCCTTTGGACCAATGCCTATCAAAGAACACATTTCACAAATGTCTGTTTTCTAAAACTCTTCTCTGGAAATTTTTCAAATCCATTCTAGTCCAAGAGTGTTCTATTTAATTGTACTGTGATATAAAGTTAATTTCATTTGAATCTAAAATGACTACTGGGTAGGAAGCGATAAAATAATCTAAGTGAAGCACTGTGACTATACGTGTCTAAAATACAGGGAACCTGCACATTTCTTGGAACACAATGTTTTGCTGCGTTTTTTTCCTAACTTCAAAATGATCACTGTTTCTTCATTCATTTTTCTATCCATTTACTAGCCATTGAACACCGATTAGGCTGTAATCCACAATACAGGAAGCCAAGAGAACACAATTTCGTTGTTGAATGAAAAGGAGGAAATGCTAACAGCAGCCTGGATCCAAACAGCAAAATATCACAGATTTCATTTTCTGTTTAGGAAACATCCTGGAAGGAATATATACACATGCCCCCAAAACCAGATTACCAGGTGATCTTATAAGGAAGATTTTATCTTTCGATTTACCTAAAGGCACATTATCATATGACTATTAACATAACTGCAAATCAGCTCCTCAAAAAAAGAAAAGGGGAAAAAAAGTTTGGCTTACTTGGTGTACAAATACATCCACCGGAATATCCAAGGGGCTCCCCTCTCGGTTTATCATGGAGATGAATCCAAATCCCATTCGCACATTGAACCACTTACAGTGGCCAGTTCCATGCAAAACCTGGGATTCCTCCTCTGCCTGCTCCGGCAGCTTCCCGGGCTCTTCTCCACCACCTTTGCTTGCCCCGCCTGAGTGGAAAGGGGGGGGAAAAAGTTAATAAGTGCTTCTATAAGATAGTCATCAAAAAAGGAAAACAAGTGCTCGGAGTGGGAAGGAAGAAAAGATAGAAAAAAATAGTTTGTAATGGTTTGATTCCTTTTCTTTTATAGAAAATATTTAAAATGAAAGCAGGGTAGGGCAAAGCCACACTTTTCTATCGATCACATCAACTTCCACGCTCTCTATGTATGTGCACTTTTTATTTTACTCCATTTTTCAAACCGGCAGTATAGTACAACTTGCAATACTTGTATACTGCTGATTTAACACTGAGCCCATTCACAAAGGGAAAATTTTCAGCGAAACTATTTTCTCTGGCGGGCAGAAGAGAAATGGTAAAGATGGTTAGAACTATGCAAGCGCGCGGGGCAGCGGTGAATCCAGGGTTTTTGCAATGTGCATTCCCCTCCCCCCATAACTTTCAATTAAAGTTGGGGTGGGGTGGGGGAGGGGGCAGGTGTAGTAAAGTTCTCTTGGCCTCACTAACTGAAACTGCGCTTAATCACGCTCACACAATTCAAACAATAGCCCCCTGAAAGCTTTTCAACTTGTGAATCAGTGTGGGCGGTACAAAACATTTTTGGAAATCTATAACAATAGGTTTGCATAAAGCCCCATTGCGCAATGGGAGGTAGGGAGGTAAGCTCAGTATTGGGGTAAAGGGAGTAGGGAGTCCAGCAAGGAAGAATGAGAAAGGGGGTGGAGGGGAAGAAAAGAAAGAAAATCACAGTAAAACAATAGAAAAGAAAATTAACCTTCGGCCATGTTGCCCCACGGGCCCTCTGCTCCAAACTCGTGAGATGAAAACTTTCCCTTTGGAACGGAGTGATCTTCTGCATCAATCTAACATCTTGATTTTGTGCGATCACAAATTTAGCTCGCATGGTCTAATGTGCTTTCCTTCTTTTGATTTTTTTTTCCTCTTCTCTCTCGAGTTTCTGGCCCCCTGAGCACACGTGACTTTGTCAATTACATGCTTTCTTGCTACTAATTTCACCTCGGACCCTTAAGGGGCTGGCAAGAGGAAGAGATAACCAATCGCCATTTCATCTATGCTGACATCAAAATAATTTATGAATGAACACAAAAAACTCAAACATGTTAAAGACATTTTGAGATGCTTCTTTACAATAAATCAGACTGCGGGTTTCATCCTTCTATTTAAACACAATGGAGGGTCCATGTGAATCGTCGATTTAGAAATACAGCAGTCATATATGTGTACACGTGTGCCCCTCACACAAGCCCATCTAAACAGCAGAGGCATTTAAATAAAGCAACATATATGTTAACGATTTTTTTCCCCTTAAGAATTCAGCCGCTCCATACTAAACCTGCTTGGGACACTAGTTTCACATTTAATTTAATTAGAGGAAATACGTAATTTACAAAAGACCAAATTAATTCTAATTACATCCCATTATTAAAACTTTAGATAATGGTAACTTACACCTACAAAAAAGACAAAATCACAAAATTACCTAATTGTAGCCTCAATTTTTTTTAGTTTAAAATAAAATTCTACTGGAAAAAATATCGCCGTTTTAAATTTTGTTTAGGTTTATCATTTCAGAGCATTTTAGAGGGGCCGGTAAGGAATAGGACTTCACAGGTTTCTCCGCCATCTCTTTCCGGGGGAGGAGATGTGATTAATGACTTCCTAAATAACAGCCCAGTTTTGCAGCCTAACATAGAGTGAACCTCAATCAGCGGCGATTGTTCCCCAAGAGCGTGACGACTCCCGGCAAGAGGGGGAGGGGAACGCCCGGGAGGGGCAGAGCCTGCTGCCCGAGGAGAGGGGTGGGGGCGCCGGCCGGGATGGAGCGAATAAGGAGGGGTACATGTGACAAAAAGGTAAATTCGCGTACTGACTGGATCCTGGTATTTTAAAGGTCCGCTCCCAAAGGTAGAGAATGGAATAAAAGAAAATTTAACAACGGATTAGTCTCTTCCCGTCCCTTTCCCATTGGCTCCCAGTTTGAAAATGCTTACTTTTTACCTGTCAAATCTGCTCAAAAGATTGATTGAGATGCTGATTGCATTAACTCCTCCTACTGAATACTACATTAAGTATTAGAGATGAACTAGAAATGCCTTAGTTTCCATAAAATATAAAATACCACCCCTTTGGAAACATTACAAAGGCACCCACCAATCTTCACCCCGCCCCCATCCCGCCCCCATTTTCTTAAACAAGCGGTTTACGGAAAAACTACAGATACCACTTCCCTTCTGCGAGTCCCTGAGCCGACCCTCCCCCACGGGTTGCACCCCCCTCCCCATCTCCAAACAACCCCACGTTCTAAGTATGTTGCACAAACTAAAACGATGGGATTCTGGGTGGAAAACCTATAACCTATTGAAAAAAATAATGCCTATTAACACCTTTTTCTCATACTAAACTAAAAAATTTAGTTTAGAATGAGTGAAATGACGGTATATAGAAACTGAAGTTAATTTTCAGCTGTTTGTGATAAAAGGTGTCAATCAAAACCAATGAATTTGTCAAGATTTTTCAGCTGTTTATTTCTTTTGTTGTTTCTCAAGAAAGAGGACCGGCTTTTTCGTTTTATTTATTTTTAGAATAACAAATAGTGTACTAGCTGGTAAAGAGGAAATAAAAAGTGTAAAATGAATGCTTTTGAAGTGTAACAAACGCTCCTCAACTGAAAACATTTGCTAACAAAACATTTATCAGCCATTATTTTCATAACAGAAATGACTACTATTACATTTAACTTACATTGACTTTTAAGAGAGTAACTTTAACAATAGCACCAGTTTTAACATTCCATGAAATACAAAATACAGAAGTAACTTTTGTATTTTAAAGAATTATCTTTAAGCAATCTACATATCAGAGAAAAATCTGAAAAAAACCCTCTAAGGTGAGTGAAAAAATTCACAGACCAGTATATTTTGGTTTGTTAAACATTTCTGGTAAAAACATTTGTCACCTACAAGTTTGTTTTGAATTATAAAAGTTTATTCGTAAAATTGGAAACAGTAGTGTATAAGTGCATTCTGAATCCTCGCTTAATGTTTAATCTGACAAAATTCAAACCCATAAACATGTGGGTGAGGCGTGGAGTCCCGCAGCTGAACCAGATGGGAGGCAGAACTGCCAGACTCAGTTGTGGCTAACTGGGGGTTCCCAATATTAGAAGAATTAAGGTAGGGTTCACTGGACTGGTCACCGGTGTCAGAGGTTATCGACTCATTCATTTCCTGAGAAGGACATCAGCCTTTCAAGTAGAGTATGTTTTTTCCAACTGGGAAGCCTGAGAAATCAAATTCATTCACAAAGAAATTAAGGCAGGTGGGGTAAAAAAGAAAAAAATGCAAAAGCAAGGAAAGGTGAGGAGGAAAGGAAGTTGGAAAATGAGAGAAGTGGAGGCTCTGAATTGCCAACTCCAGGTTATGGCACTCACTGTCTTTTAAAATAGATTTGTCTTTTCTGCTCCCTCCCCAAATCTTTTGAGCCTAAGCTCCTTTCATAAACTGACCATAAACTCTTAAAGCTCAGAGTACTTCTTTCATATAAAATGGTCCTATGAGTTTCCTACAATGCGTTCCAATTTGTCACCTTCCTGAAGTCTTCTGGTTTTAATTTTTTTCTCATTTCCTACTTGTTTTTAGTGCCAGAAAGACCAGTGTTTGACTCAAAACGCATGTTTTATACCTGTGAAAGCCAAATGTTTTATAGCTTGATTTATCATAGTTCTTTCAAAATGTCTTTAAAATGAATTCAAGTAGCTTCCCAGACTCATCAAAACGGGGAGGAGAGTATCAAAGAAATCATCTATCATACGTCTGTTGGTTATCACAATATTAGGTTTCCCTATTTTAAAAAAAAAATGCAGGTACACAATTTCTCAGCCTCCCCCTCCCGAACCAAGGGACTGAGAGGTCCCAGCGCCCACCATCGTTGTTGTGAACTCGAAGCAACGCGCGACTTCTACTAAAGCACAATGCTTGGCTTCTCCGGTGCCTCTCAAAACTAGGAGGAGGGGCTGTGACCCTGCCGGGTGTGACTCCAGGGGTCTGAATCCTCTCCGCCCTGCGAGTAAACCAGGTCCAAACCCAGGAGTCTTTGCAGACTGAGCCTTCCGGCACAGCTCGAGCCCCAGGGTCGCCCCCAGGGCCGCCAAGCCCCGAGGGCCAGCAATCTGGCTTCTCTTTCCACCCCTCTCACCACCCCGCTCACCTTTCTCTTTTCAGCACCCTCCCCTTTATCCACCACAAGGACACCTCCTCTCCAGAAGTCCAGCCATTCCAAAGGCTGGTGAAGGCTCACTAATTAGAGGGCTTTTACATTTGTCACGTATTCCCCAAGAACAAAAAGAAACCCTCGCCTTTACCACTAAGGCAAAAGCACTGGGGAAAGTCTAGTATTTTTCCTGAATTTCCATACACACATCATTTGTAATTCGATCCCTTTATCAGTGAGACACCAGAACCTTCTAAATGTAAGATAAGTGAGGTCAAGGGGCGAGGGAGAATCCGGAGAACCAAGGAAAACGACTGCCCCTGCCCCCAACGGGCCAGGCCTAAAATGGAGCCGTCTTCAAACAAACCCGGCGCCGCGCCGTCCACCGCGCGGCCGGACAGCACCGCTAGCCCTTGGGAGCCCGCAGGGCCGTCGGCGCAAGGCGCGCCGCGCCGGGTTTGGGGACACCGTGGTCCCGGCCGCGGCCGGCGGCCGGCGCGATCCTGCCCGCTGAAACGCTGCGGCCGCACGTCGGGGAAACACTTCCAGGTCCCTGACCGGGCCCTTCAGTAAACGGCGGGGCCGGAGCTTCCTCCGCATTCTTAAAACATGGGCTGGGGGGGAGGAGGACGGCGGGGCGCAGGGCTCCCGGCCGGTCGGTCACCTCAGGGGACGGGGCGCTTTGTTTGCGTTTCCAAAATAAGAGTTCCGTTCCCATCCAATTTTCTTATCTGAAGAAAATAACGCCCTGGTTTAGCACAAGAGTTCTCTTTAAAATATTTCACAGTTGTAGCAACTTCTAAAACTTTGCTCAAGTTTCTTCTGAACACATTTCTCCGAGAATAATGAAGTAAAATTGTGGAAGAGATTGGCACAAATTTTCAGTTATCTATTCAAATTGATTATTTTAAAAAGCAAGTATTTGCAAATATTTTCCTTTTTTGAGTCAGCTATATTCAAGCAGAGTATTAGAAAAACAAAATTCACACAAAACAGGCATTAAGACCACCATTTTGTAGAAAACACCTTTAAAAAAACTGGAATAGCAAAAACTATTAATGTATTAAGATTTTTCTCCCGATAAAAAAAGATAAAAATTTTACTTTTTTTCTCCCAAATATTTTCTGCACTGTGGTCAGAGATATCTTAAGTGATCTTAATTAGGAAGTTAGAAAAATCATGCAGTAAGAGGCTTTAAATTATTTTGGGCAGAATAGCACAAAAGAAAGCTTCATGATTCATTTGAAAAAGAAAAGCCGTATTTCTCACTGAAACATGTACATTTAAACTACTTAAACATGTACATTTCGTAAAGATCTTTTTGAAGTAAATATTGTAAATAATTAAGTAAACAATGTAAACATACAATCATCCTCCTTCCACTAAAGCTGTGAATAAGTTTATTCTTTAAAACTTAATCTCATCAGAGAATAATCCACTGAAAGAACAGCATGGACTGTCTCCTGGGTATTATTTTAATATTTACATTTTGACTTTATTCTAGGAGAGGTATCTTAAACATAAAAGGAAAAGAACAGTGGGAGAGTTTTTAAAAAATGAGAAGGAATCAGGAGGCTTTAAAAATGCCTGCGTGGGAAGCAAATTTGAGTTCTGGCCCATTCGTTACACTCATGGCCTTGTGCTAATCACAGAGCTTCTCTGAGCCTCAGTTTCCTCATCAACAACATGAGGAGACTGCAATTTCAAAATCTTCCAGCTTAAAAAAAAAAAGTCATCTCTACAAATAACCCTTCCTTTGGTGAAAGTGGTGCCTCTCCTTTCCAGCCCCTGTTTAATCACAAGGAAACACAGACATGAAAGTTTATTGCAGTCACTTAACACATTGGTGCTAACATTATTTCCCAACAGAACAGAACAGTGTCTCTAGACTGCCCCAGAAAAGAACCACAATCAATAAGGGAAACAAGTTTGTATATTAAAATTATGACAACTTTTGAAAATCTTCTTTTTCATGACAGTATCATCTCCATGCTAACAGTCACTGCAGAATAAATGTGTCAAAGGAAAATACAGTACCCGTTATGATTTCCATTAAACTTTTTTGTTTACTGCTTTCCTGTCTACTCAGTCCTTATTTGATAAACTTAGCATAATTTCATATATGCAGTTATGAGGGCTCAAACTTTGCCATATCACAACTCTTACATGTTTGTTTTCAAATTAGCACTAGTCAAGAGATAAATCAAGGCATTGAATTCATCAGGTCAGAAATTGGAGTACTATTATTATCAATAATTCAGTAACAATTTTGTTACTGAAAAAATTATATAAATTAATTTCAGTGATATATAAGAAAATACATGTCAGAAGTCTAAGTTTTCAGTGTTAAAAATTGAAATGATTTGGTTTTACAGTAATGTAATTGGGAGAAAACTTTGACACTTACACATAAAAAGCTATATAAATGAAGCCTACTGGATTAGGCAGATTACCTCAAAAGAGTCTAACGTGCTATTTACATTATGGCGAATTGAAAATAGTAAAAATGTGTCTCTCTTTAATTGAACATAATTCTCCGTGTCCTTTGGGAATTACAAAAATAAGTAGGAATAAGTCATGAGTAGTTTTCATTCATCTCCACAAGTATTTAAATACTGATATCTATCTAGTTTGAATTACTGAAAAGGGAATTACAAAATCCAATACTTCTAAAATCAAGGTGAAAAAGAGTTAACTGGAAGACATTATCCACGAAGTTCTAGAGGGAATATCAGTTTTACAAATGGTATGATGTGGATGGAGTGTATCTTAAGACATGGTGACCATCTTGCCTTAGGGGAAAGGCAAAACGGAGAATTCCAGAGAATCTTTCAAGTTCTCTCAGATGTCTCTCATGATCTTGTACATTAGTTAAGGAAAATATTTAATTTTAAAAGCAGACTAACCTGGGGCTGATGAAACCTGGTTGAATGACCTCATCGTCTTCTGAAGAACCTAGAATCAGAGAGCTCAAGTCAGTACTACATTAATTGCCTATTTAATTGCCTCTTCTTCAGCTTAATGGCTCATTAGAAAGTAATAAAATACCCAGGTTTTGACTCTGTGAAATGACCTGTAAACTTTTCTTTACAGTTTTAAGAGTCACCTAGCAAAATTAGATAACCAATTGGTATAAACTTGCCTCTTATGTCTATTAAAGGACAATCCTTCTTAAAACAAAAACATTACATGTAACGATCACAACTTCATAAACAATTGAGTTTTACTTTCTAATATTTAACTTTACACTGTACCTCAAGAATCCCAAGATTTTTCAACTACACTAAAAATCTACCTAACCTACAATATTGTGTCCCTTGATGAACCTGACAATTGTCTTTGGATGGATGTATTTTAAGATAAATCATGAGAAATTAATTACAGTGCTATACCTGACATTGAGTCTGCTACATTCAAATGCTTTTTGAGGCAAAATTACTCAAACAGTAATCAATTTAGTCTGTAATGTCTAAAGGTATCTACTATGAATTAAGCCACGTTTTAAAAAGCAGTATTAGTTTCCATTTTAAAAATATAAGCAGTGGGCCAGAGATTTAGCTCAGTGGTTCCAGCGCCTGCCTTGCAAGCACGAGGTCCCTGGTTCAATCCCAGTCACCATATACAACAATACTGGGAGTGGCGATTCATGCCCACCAGTAATCAGTACCACATACCACAATGCTGGGCCTGGTGGCTCACGCCTGTAATCCCAGCACTCGGGAGGCAGAGGCAGGAGGATTGCTGAATTTGAGGCTTGCCTGGGCTACATAGTGAGTTCAGGGCCAGCTTGAACTACAAAACTGGACCATGTCTATAAATAAATACATACATACATACACACACAATACACACACACACATACATATATATATATATATATATATATATATATATATATATATATATATATACAGTGATATTTGTACTGTATCTACTAGTAGATAGCACAACACAAAGGCACTTGGAAGAAGTCACCACCCAGTAAGAGCACTTAGAAGGGAAACTCCTTGGGCCCTGAATAATTTCTACCATCCGATTTGTAAAACAGATTGGTCTGTGAACATGCATCCACTCACCTGCTACCACACAGGTTTGTCTTTCTTTAGTAAAGTTTAGACCCTGTATCTAGCACAAATTTTTCAACGAAATTATTATGTGTCAATTCTTTAAACTGTTACTTAATTTCTTCTCAAAAGGAAATGGAGGCTTCCTCAGTTCAGAGTTCTACTGAATGTTGACCTAATAATCTTCTTATAAAGGATGAAAATCCCACTAAGATTTGAAAAGACAGGAAAAATAGGAAAAGGCATGTGAACTTCCTGTACTTAAATCCTTCAGTTATCTTGTGTTTACAACCAAAAGATACAATAACAAGCCCTAACTTTAACAAAATTCATTATTAAAACTTACTAAAGGACTAGGTGTTTAGCTCAGTTGCACCCCACCTGCTTGGCAAGTGCAAGGTCCTGAGTTTGATACTGGTACAAAAAAAGGGCTACTGGATCAACTGAGATAATCTGAGGGGAAAAACATACTGAAATAGAGCTTTCCTTTATATTGAAGGTATATCAAGTTTTATTTGCACATATGATTTATATGAGTGTATTTAAACATTACGCATATTTTTAGCAAAAACCTCAGCTTATGTTTTTAGACAAAATTACTCAAATAGTAATCAATTTAATCAGCAATGTATATTTAAAGGTATACCTTTTTCAAATAGCCCACAGCCTAATGTTAATCCTACTACTTATATTTACAGAAAAATTCAAGCCAACATTTTAAAGATGTGAATATGATAGATATGACTGTTGTCAATTTAAGGCCAGCCTGATCTATAGACTTTACCTCAAAAAAAAAAAAAAAAAGAATTATTTCAGAGGCAGTTTTTCTCTGACTTAGTGGTTGTTTTTTTTAAATTGATTTTATTGGTACATTTTATAAGTACAGTATGATCACATTTAACATTGAGAATTTGTACCTGTACAGGACACATCTATTTGTTTGTTTGTTTTTGAGACAGGATCTCTCTTTTGTAATTCAGGCTGGACCCTGAGCTCACTGTGTAGCCCAGGCAAGCCTGGAACTCAGCAATCCACCCGCCTCTGCCTCCCTAGTGCTGGGATGACAGGCGTGAGCCACTGGGCACAGCACTGTGGCATGTGGTACTGATTGCTGGTGGGTGTGAGTCACCACGCCTGGTATTGTTGTATGTGGTTATATGTGGTTACCAGGGATTAAACCAGGGACCTTTGGCACTTGCTAGGCAGGTGCTGGAACCCCAGAGCTAAATTTCCAGCCCCAACACACCTTGATTGTCATTTTTCCCCTTTCCTCTGCCCTTCCTATATCCCCCATCCCCATATGCATAAGCTTTATTTGTTTTTTTCTTTTACTATCTAGTTTTTCTTTTCCTTTTTTATTAAGTGGTTTTGTTTTACTCAGTGATACTGAAGATAGAACCCAAGGCTTTGCACTCTACCACTGAGCTACATTCCCATCGCATAGTTCACTGTCGAAAATTTTCAAAAACAAGAGTTGTGAACAGTTTAAAGTTTAAACACAGTACTACAATCCATCCATTATTTACTGAAATATAACAGTAAAAAATTTACTGCCTCAGCCTCTTGCATAACTGAGATTACAGGTGTATGATGGCATACTGACAATTATTTATAATTTAAATATTCATATCAATGTGACCACTTTTAAAGCAATAAAAATTTAAATGATTTAAATGCATTAATTATCCAAAAAGTTGTATTTCATATACAGGTTTTTTTATTCAATATAATTTTCAGGAACATACTTAACATGAGTTCACTTTATTAGAAAGCAAAACATAATCAAAACTGAAATTCTGGGCTGGAGATTTAGCTCAGTGGTTCTGGTGCCTGCCTAGCAAGTGCAAGGTCCTGAGTTCGATCCCCAGTGACCACATGCAGCAGTGCTGCGCATGGCGATTCATGCTTACTAGCAATCAGTACCACAGACTGGTACAATGCCAGGCATGATGGCTTACACCTGTAATCCCAGCACTCTGGGAGGCAGAGGCAGGAGGATTGCTGAGTTCGAGACTTGCTTGGGTTACATAGTGAGCTCAGGGCCAGCCTGAACTATAAAGCAAGACCCTGTCCTGCCCCCCAAAAAAAACAAAACTGAAATTCTAGAAGAGGCTTCTCTGTCCATTCAATAAACTAGTTCCTGTTCCTCATTTAGAACTCCATGTTCAGCTCTTTCTCTTATAGCTTCACACTAAATACAATACTAAATACCATCATGTGATACTGTATAATAGTTTTACAGTCCATGAACATGTTTTCTCCCAACTTGACTCTATGTTCTGTGGTGGCAGGGACTATTGTATGTTTAGCCCATTTTTGTAATCCCAACATCCTTTTCTTTCTTTCTTGTTATGGGGAATCAAACTCAGGGTCTCTTGTTTATCAGGAAGGTGCTATGCTACTGAGCTACATACCTGGCCCTAATCCCAGCATTCTTCAGTGTTCAATATTTTGTTGTTCTTGATCCACAATATGGAAACTGAATCCAGGTCCTTCATTTTGAGCTCCATGCTATAACCCCAGCCCTTTTTTGCTTTCTTGAGACAGGTCTTGCTAAGTCACTAATATGCCAAGCTCTAATCCTCCTCTTAAGCCTCCTAAAGTGCTGGTAGCAGACATTCAACAATATGCCTTGCTAAAATACATATTTTTTTCAATGAATCAACAATTTAATTTCTCTAGCTGATTCAACAATCTCTACAATGACTTTTATGGATGAAAGAAAGGAAAGGGAAAGGACTTGTATACAAAACTTTTATTGAAATAATATTTTCACAAGAAAAAATGTAATAAGCAGCTGATCATCTAAGTACTGAAATATAAAATATATACATATCAAGTAAATGTATTGTTATAAATACATAAAAGCTGAGATGTAGCTCAATTATTACTGTAAATAATTTTATTCAGTGAAAAACTAACTTTTAAACTCAGATAACAAAATATTGCTACATGTAACAAAATGTTGTTTCAACTTGATTTTCTTGTGACTTTTATTTCTAATACTAACAAAATGCAAGTTAAAGTCAACAAAATATGATTTAACAATCAAGATTAAAAATTCATCAAAAGAAAAATTAAATCATTACTTTTGTTAACAGAACTTTTCAACACTGAAATACAGTTCTTTTTTTTTTTTTTTTTTAGTGGTGCTGGAAATCAAACTCAAGACCTTATTCATGTTTGTAAGGCAAGAATGACTCCACTGAGCTAAGGCCCTGGCCCCTACATTTTTTTTGCTATTACTACCAGTGTTTTTAAAAAATAATGTAATTGCAAAGGACATTATAATTTACTAAATATTTACCCTACAGTTTTAACAAAAATGAATCTATGTTATGTCTCAGCTAGCATTGTACTAAATATATTATTAGGAAAGCACACCAGGCAAAAATGTAATTTTTCTCTCTTAGAAAAACAGCTACAGAAAAAGTTTTTAAATGACATTACTGTACTTACAACCATATAGCAAACATGCTACACAAACACCAAACTAAAGCCTAAAGAATAATATTTCATTTTATCAACTATAACTTAAAATATATACAAGTATCAAATAAAATATTAGTTTTGAAAATTCAATATTAAAGTGAACACAGGTACTTTTCAAAAATTTTTACACTGTCCTCTAAAATAATGCTTAATGTGAATTAAAACCTTAATGTAATTATTCTTGCAAATTAGGCAACAGACTAAATTCAAATGCTGCCTAATCAAGATCAGAATAAATTATTTTGTTATTTATTGAATTTCCTACTGTAATTATAGTTAGGCTATTGCCATATTGTCTTCATTATATACATAGGTAAAAAAGCTAGGAGAAAGGAAATTAACACAAATATGACATGTAGTTCTAGAGCCTGCCTATCAAACTCAAGGTCGCTGGTTTAGTCCCCAATAACCACATACAACAATACTGGGTGTGGTAACTCATCCCCACCAGCAATCAGTACCACACACCATAGTGCCAGGTGTGGTGGCTCACGCCTGTAATCCCAGCACTCTGGAGGCAGAGGCAGGAGAACTGCTGAGTTCAAGGCTTGCTGGGCTACACAGTGAGCTCAGGGCCAGCCTGCACTACAAAGCGAGACCCTGTCTAAAAAAAACAAAACAAAACAAAACAAAACAGGTTATGGGTGTTTTAAAACAGAAAGCTTCATATTTAGTGAAACACTTTGAAAAGTATTTTAAGAATTGCAAATTACATATTACTTCAGGAAAAAATATTTCAAAATTGTATCCTTTTTTATGTGTACAGTATATGATTTAACTTATATGAAACCACCCAGGGATAATATTTGTAATAATGTTGAATCATAGAAATGAATTTAACTTTTTAAATACAATTTGAAATTTTATTGGTTCCATATGAGCTATAACTAGTTTTATCACTTCGTTCAAAAATTTATTATAGGGCCGGAGGGTTAGCTCAGTGGTTCCAGTGCCTGCCTCGCAAGCGCAAGGTCCTGAGTTCGATCCCCGGTAACCACATATAATGCTGGGCGTGGAGACACGCCCGCCAACAATCAACACCGCATACCACAATGCCGGACGTGGTGGCTCACGCCTGTCATCCCAGCACTCGGGAGGCAGAGACAGGAGGATTTGCTGAGTTCGCGGCGGCTTGCCTGGGCACCATAGTGAGCTCAGGGCCAGCCTGAACTACAACGCAAGACTCTGTCTCAAAAAAAAAAAAAAAATTTATTATAGAAAATAAAAACTTCAATGAATAACCTCAGTCAACTAATATATTGTTAAGGTGGTGTGAAGGCAATGATCATGGAGCAAATGTTAACAGATAAAAACATTTCATTTCTTTAACTTAAATATAAACACAGTTCATTTTCCAACATGCAAAACAAGTTTTATATACCAAAGCTCACAGATATATAATCATTTACATCATGTTAAAAAGAAAAATGTAAAGAGCAATAGTGGTTTAAATTTTTTAAGTATCAGAATATTCCTCTTTGTAAAGCTAATCACAATATGAAGGCCCACCATAACTCTCAGATAAAAACTTTAAAATAGCATCTAAATGTAGTAAAAATGATTCTAAGTAAAACTTACTACATTAAAAAAGTTTTAGTTGATAAACATTTTAAATTTTAATAGAACATTGTTAAACATTAAAAACTTTTATTAGATATACAATAGAACTGTTAGTACATTCTAAATATATTCAGCAAACATTTAAAATAATCTTAATATAGAGATGTTCATCTTTACATTAGCTGATACTGACCTAATGGTACAATGTGATATACTA
Source organism: Thryonomys swinderianus (assembly GCA_004025085.1). Classification (NCBI taxonomy): domain Eukaryota; kingdom Metazoa; phylum Chordata; class Mammalia; order Rodentia; family Thryonomyidae; genus Thryonomys; species Thryonomys swinderianus. Next base: position 22,425 of record PVIC010014120.1, read on the forward strand.
TATAAAAACAGTATTTTAATAGCAGTTTAAGCCGACAATTGTTTTTTCTTAAAAAAGCTACATACATCTCATCAATTTTTTCTGAAAGTTTAAATAGAAAAACATTAACACCTATTTTAACCTATAGAATCTACAATACTTTAGTCTAAACAATGCACGAAAGTATCAGAAAAATATAAAAGTAGTATTTTAGCCCTTGAATCTCAAATATATCCATAAAAGAAATAATTTGAAAAAGCCTAGAAATTTTAAAACATGTTTTTCCACCCATTAGAACTGGTCTCCAACACTAACTTCTTTTTTCTATATAATTAAGCTTTTCTTCAGCCATAAAAAAACTAGAAACCGATTGCTTGAAAATGAGCTACATGCCCTTTGTCCTGGTTTGTCACCTTTGACCCCTAATTTGATAATCCTGCATATCAATCCATTCTATTTTTGGTAAAATAATGTCAAAGTTCAATGCTTAAAATAGTACTTTTAGTGAAATATTAAATGTATTACAACATTTCTTTTCAGGTAATTTCTTCATTTGTTTCATATCAATGTTCATCTCACACACTGTCAAGCACAATATGTTAGTGTGAATAATGAAAGCTTGTTGTGAATTTCATTGTGAATAGAAAATTTCCCAAAAGTGCTAGGTCAAGATCATTATGAATTCAAAATTTCTTTACTTAGAAAACTGGTTATATTGTTTCTAAGTGAAATTTATTTCATGTGGATGATTTTTAATTTGGTTATGTTTGATAATCACATCTTTTGATGTTGGTTTTTAACAAAATCTGAACCTAAATCAAAAACTAAAAACATAAAAGTTTATACTCAACTTTATGACGGTATTAAAATTAGACCATTTTTTAGTAACTCAGTTGCTTAAACCTGTTTAAGTCTTTGTCATCATTTGCAAATGACAGCACTCAAAGAAAATGTCTAGCACTGATCCTATTGATTTCACTGATATTTTTCAAAATCAATGTTGTACAGTAAACCGAGGTATTTCCAAGACCAAATTTCTCTAGCATAATTTCTAGATGACTGAAATTCAACATGGTAAAAAATTTTAAATTAAGTAATAAAAAACGTCTAACATACAAAATTTCTACCGTCACGATGCTACTGGAACCTCAGTATATTCTCGACAGTTTTCAGTTGGATTTAACAGTGGCCAATATGGCTGTCTCAATTCAGCACTATGGTCAGCGACTTTGCAGCCTGTCAATGTCAGAGATTCAACACAATACTAACAGACACAAATATAATGGGCAAGTTTCTCAGGCCAATGTAATTCTATATATGACATATTTCTAGATATATATGTATAAGTAACTCTGAGTGTAAAGAATTTTCATTGTTCTGTTTGGCAATCTAGAAATATGACTTTGTACTTCATTGGAAATAGTACTTATTCATAAAGAAAATAGTTCCTTTAAAATGCAAGAAAATTGGTTACTAGGTACAAGTTTCAAAGCATTTAAACATAAAATTTTGTGCATCTGAAAATTTCAAAAGAAAATTAAATTGTACTAAATACACCAAATAAGAAAACCCTTCAGCTGACCAAAAATGTTAATATCTCTTTTATAATCAATGGCTTTAATTCCTTCTAAATTGATCAATCTCTAATCTCCACTGTTTTCTTAATCAAGCAAACTATAAATTACATATTTATATGTCACTCCCTGACCTGAGTTTGCAAACATAGTCTCCATAGCTGTGTGTGGCACCTCAATTATTTTAAAGACATCAGTTCTTTACTAAACCTAAATATTGTTATGCATGTTTTAATAATTTATTTTTCTCTTTAATCATGATTTTTGAAAATTGTGACAGCACTGGGTTATGATCAAATAACAAGCATTACTGATGTTTCCGGTAGATCTGCTTAACCTTTTCTTTCTTGAGAATCAACATATAAAACAATCCTGTATTTACCAAGATTCTGGTGCTTTTTTGTAACAACTTTAAAGAGTGCAGCACTCTTTAAAACGAGTCATTTAAAAAACTTTGAACACAACCATGATAAATCTATCTGCTTTATTTACAAAGTGATATTTTCCCCTATTAACCAGTAAATTGTTTTGAAATCCTGATTAATTCCATAACAGTTTTCATTCTTTGTGAGATAAGACTGGCTACAGAACATATATAAGACACGCTGCCATCTGAAAAGAATGGAAATATAATCATTGAATCATAAAGTTCCAGATCTATAGAGATACCAATGAACAATTCCAGTAACTGCTATGAATTGCAAATTGATTCAATTTTTAAAATTCGTATGATATTGTATTATCATCAAATGATTAGCTGATGCTATTTGTAAAATATAAGGCTAATAAAACTTACTCAATGATACACTGTTCCTCTCCCCTTAAATATTAGAAAGGAGCCTTGTGTCAGTCTAGTTTCTAAATCTCTTTAGCAAATTAGGCACACTGGATTGCAGTATTTCATATGCGAGGATAAAGAAAAACAAAAACTGCCCGAAATGGACATGAGTCTAATATTAACCTAAATGGAACATTATTACATGCTCTTTTCCTAATTTTGTAGACTAATACCTCTATTAAATCTATGTAAATCCTCAGCAGAAAAAAAAGCAATTTCACTACAAATTTATATTTGCAAATCATACACATTGGCATAAATTCCAAGAAGTCTTTTAACTTCTACGCTTTTCTTAAAATTGTTCACAAACTTTAATAAAATTATTATATGATTTATTGCTGGACTTAAAATTTTGTTTTCACAAAGTGTTTTTGCATTACGAACTGGATAAAAATGGTAATATGCACCAAAAAATGAGACAGAAGATTTTCTTGATCAAAGTAAAAAAATCACTTTATACCTTTACAGCAATGTTATGTTTCCAATTCATGCTACTATCACTCATCATATGTAATTTTCACTTCCATAATATTTGTGATAAGGAAATAAAAAACATAACGTATTTTCTCTTGCATTGACTACGTATAACCCCAGCCTCATGTATTTTCTCTTGCATTAACAACAGTAGATGTAAAAATTCTCAGGAGAGAATTTAGGTTTCTGAACAATAATACTAACTGGTAACTTACAAACCTATGGATCAAATAGAACTGAAGGAACTCCAGGAAACACAGGCACCTAAGATCTCATCCTGCAGCATGAAACAATTCAAAATGGCGGACTTAACTCACATTTAAGAAATTTCCGCACTGGGAGGACTAAATGCATATTGTAAGATGTGACTCAAAAACACTTAACGTTTACCAATATGCAATTTTTTGGAAAAAAAAAAGTTTTTCTAAGTAAAAATTCTAGTAAAACACCCCTACGCAGTGCTCCAGTGTTCAGTCAACGCATTTGCAAATGTTTCACTTCGGTTTTTCCTTTTCGAAAACCACCTAAATCCAAGCGCATTTTCCCCCTGTTGTCTTCCAATCCTTAATTTCGATTCATGGATTTACGCCGCAGACACAGAAGCACAAGGATCCCCGACGCCCGCCCGCCGGTACAAAGCAGCAGCGCCGGCCGAGAGCGCGCAAGGCAGGTGCGACCGCCCCCTAGCGGCGAGTCCAGCCGCCCGCCGCCCGCCGCCCGCCGCGCGCCCCGCCCCGGCCCGCGCCTCCGCCGCGCGCCCGCTCCTCGCCCGTGGGGGCCACGCCGGGCGCCCCGGCCCCGAGCGCCGACCCACAGGCGCCGAGCAGGGAAAGGTGTGAACCCGGAAGTACATCGACCGGCCGCGCTCAGCGTCCACGGCCGGGCCCTAAATCAGGCCCGACGAGGAGGGACGCGGCGGCCCGGCGAGCCTGTCACTTCCCCGCCGCCCGCCCCGCCCCGCCCCGCCCCGCCCTCTTCTTCGCTTCCTGCCCCGGCGCCGAGCTCCCTTCGACGCCGCTCACGTGCCAGGCCGGGCCGGCCGCCGGCCAGCACACGCGCTGCCGGGGACCCGCGCTTACCTCCGGGGCCTCATGGTCGCGTCGCCTGCGCGGGTGTGAGGACCGGGCGGAGCGCGGGCCGGAGCCTGTCCCTGCCCGAGGAGCGCGCCGCCGGCGGAACCCGCGGAGCCGCCGCAGCCCTGCGAGGGGCGGGCCGCGGGGAGCTGGGGGCTGGGCCGGGGGCGCGGGGCGCGGCGGCGGCGCCCGCGGCTCGACTGGAGCGCTGCGTCAGGCGGCGGCACGCGCACACCTGCCCGCCGCCGCGCCCGGCCGCGTCATTGGCTGCCGGCGCCGAGCGCGCGAGATTGAAGCTTCCATTCATTCTCGGGCCGGGCGACCCTGCGCGCCGCTGCGACCGCGCTGGCTCCGCGGGCGCCTGGCTCCCGGGCACGCGCGCCGCCGCGCCCGCCCGCGAAGGCGCGTCCCCGAGCGGCCCGCGAGCGCGCACGGCCGCCGCCACCGCCTCCGGACTCTGCCTGTGGCCACCAGCGCCCGACTTTCCGCGCTGGTCCGGCAGCGCCGCGTCGGCCGGGAGCGTCTCGGAGGCGGATCCTGGAGCGAGGCGGGCGGCGCTGCCTTTCTCCATGGACTGGTTCTCCGGCCAGTGAAGCTCGGAGACGCCAATATCCAAAGCCCCGCTCTCATACAGATTTATTACGAACGCACAGCAAGTGCTGTGAGATAATTAATTCCTAACGGCGCAGTTCCAAATAATAAGCAGGAATGTGTCTCACAGCCTCAGCGTGGAGGGACACCGTCAGACGTCTGGGGAACCGAACGTCGGCTGCGCTGACGAGATACATACTCACCTTCCCCAGCACGAGAATGAGGTTGGGGGCTGCACTGGCACACCACCGAAAGGAGGAAGGAAAGATAATGCTCTAATTAATTAAAAGGCTCTGAATCGTTGCTGTGTAATGGTGACTATAATCTTCCTTACAATTTCTGGATTAAAGTTAAATCAGTTCATCAGGGAGTAAAAAGAATCTCTGGCCTGAGAATGAGACAAATTTTTTGATGCTGTCCCCACAAAGAATTTTCCACGCTATCTACTTTCATCAAATTCCCTACATGGCCAACCCACCTCTCCAGTCTGTGATGCACTGCAGAAATAACTTTTCACTGGCTGCTACACAGACTATTTCTTTATTCAGTACTTCAGAGAATTCTTTTGCATATAATTCTTAGTTATAATCATTATCAATCAAATGCAGATGATTTATTATAATACTGCATATTTTGTATTATGCTTCCAAATAGAGGAAAAGGATGTAGCCATTGCTTACTAGAAATTAAAAACACCAATTAATTATATATCACCATCTGAAATGTATACGTTTTGATTCAAAAGCATTACAGTGATGTTTTGTGAGTGGAGTTTGCCAATGCGCTTGTAGAATGAACCTTGACTTTTGATGTGTTTCAGATGCTTTATAAGACTTTATAAATTTAAGTGTGATGCATATTTATGTAGTACGTTTATTCTTTAGAATTGCAGTCAGAAAACAAAACTTAAGGCATTAATGTAATCCAGAGTAGGTATCCCGAGCAATCAATAGGCTATCTCTCTTTTTATTTCAAATTAATTATCGTGGCATCATGCTGCTGTCAGGAAGATGAAAAATGGGACCTGGAGAGATGATGAGCTCTGCTGCCGGAAGACCCACTTAGGGATACCTGAACATCATTAGAAGCGGCTGAGAAGCCACAAGACATAGCGCTGACACGTTCCTTTTTGCCCTGGAGGATCAAACCCAGCACCTCCACACTGAGTTACATTCCAACCCTACCCCCTTGGTGTTTTCTGTTTTGGTTTTCGGTTTTTGGGTTGGGGGGGGGGGTTGAGGTAAAGTCTTGCTGAATCTGACTGAGCCTCCCAGAGTCCTGGTATTGCAGGCCTGTGCGATAGATAGTTTCTTTCTAAAAATGTACCTTTTTACCCGAGGCTGAGGTGATAATTTGGTTAATTCTTAAAATTACACTTATATTGTTCTCAAAGATAGCAAGCTCTGTTAGTTTTAGTATATCCCATACCCACAATTATCCCTGGCACATACAATATGGAAGAAATTATTATTTGTGTGTGTGTGCTCGAAGAAATTATTTTTTGTTTGTTTGTTTGTTTTTTTGAGAGAGGGTCTTGCTTTGTAGTTCAGGCTGGCTCTGAGCTCACTATGTAGCCCAGGCAAGCCTCGAACTCAGCAATCCTCCTGCCTCTACCTCCCGAGTGCTGGGATGACAGGCGTGAGCCACCACACCCGGCTCGAAGAAATTATTTTTAAATTAGTGCATGAGAATTCACCCTGATTACCTTTTCAAGTAAAAAATTTAAAAGTTTAGCAAATATAAAATGTCATGTGTTTTCTCTCCCCTGCCCTTTATCTTTGTGAGTACATAAAAATGAATCCCAAAGATATCATGTTATTTTACTTATGAATTGCAAATAAATATTGCTATATTGTTGAAAAACTAGACTCTGTACATATTTATTTTTCTACTCTAACACAGTTTGAAAAGTAGTTCCAGAATAAAGTGAGGATAGTATTCTATTTGTTAGGAGTAACATAAGAAAGTATTACAAATCCTCAGTTGCCTGAATCAACAGATTTTGTTGTTCCATGGTCCTGGAGACTAGATGTCTGAAGCAAAGCATTGATTCCCTCTTGCGACTAGAAGAATTCCACATTTTCTCCTTGCCACAGCTCTTGCAAATGGCTTTTTCGTGTGTGATCACATTGAATTCCCTCTGGATTTGTCTATCCTTGTGTCTAAATTTCCCATTTCAGTGACACCAACATACTAGATTGGGACCCATCCTAATGTTCTCATCTTAACTTGATCACCTGCAAAGATCCTGTATCTAAGTGAGATCACATTTACATTTTCCTGAAGTTAGGACTTCGACATTTTTGTGAAAATAAAATTCAACCTGTTATGAATATCACTGTTAGGACTGAGGGCTTTGCTTCTTAACTGAAAAGTAAATATCTATCTGCAGAGAATTGATTAGATCTGCACAGTTTTATTTTTCATTTATAATAGTAAAAGAACTGGTGCAAGAGCTTGTTTTAGACATCTTTATACCTACCCCCACATATAAATATCTCATTTTCAAAATTAAAAGATCTCATTTTCAACCCAGGCTCTAAGGTTTCCACTGATTGCTCTTACATTTACCTCCGAAAAAAATTAAGAATGAGCAGGTAACTTAGCATTCATAAAAAATATGATAAATTTTGTTCACTATCAAACTAGCAAAAATCATAATGTTTGACAACATATATTGATGTGGGTAAATATGCTTCCATATCTTGCTGTGGGAATACTAAAGGGGTACAAAGTTTAGAGAGGGAAATTTGGTCAAGGCAAAATTAAAAATTTAGTCGATTACATAGCAAAATTTCTCTTCTGGAAAATTAGTCTACAGAGGGAATTATCTTTCAAAAAGCAAGTCATGTATATCTAAATTGAACTTTTTTTTTTTTTTTTTTGAGACAGGGTCTCGCTTTGTAGTTCAGGCTGGCCCTGAGCTCACTGTGGTGCCCAGGCAAGCCGCCGTGAACTCAGCAATCCTCCTGTCTCTGCCTCCCGAGTGCTGGGATGACAGACATGAGCCACCACATCCGGCATTGTGGTATGCGGCGTTGATTGTTGGTGGGTGTGTCTCCACGCCCAGCATTATATGTGGTTACCGGGGATCGAACTCAGGACCTTGCACTTGCGAGGCAGGCGCTGGAACCACTGAGCTAACCCTCCGGCCCTTAAAAATATTTTTTAAAAGGACTGGGATATGGCTCAGTCTGAAGGTCCTGGGTTCAATCTCTAGTTTAAAATAAAAAAGAAGAAGAAGACCTAAACATTCAAAACATGAGAAATGAGTAGTTGGAGTGAAAGTGACAAAATCACAGTAAGTACTGAATCTGGGTAATGAGTACAGGCAGCTGATCACCTTCATCTCTAGCTGTATCCATGTTTGAGCTTTCTTTGTGTGTGTGAAACAGTTCCACTCTGTGTTCAGGCTGGCCTTGAACGCAGGGCAATCCTCCTGCCTCCCGGGTGCTGGGATTACACGTGTGTGTCATCACACCCAGCTATGTTTGAACACTTTTGTGTGTTCTTTCAGTTATTATGCTATCAAAACATCACTGAAAACCAAAAACACATTAAAAGGACAGAATGAATAAAAATATTATGAGTCTGGTTAAGAGTTACGTAAACAATTCAACATCACTGTTTTATTTGTGTATGTAAAATAACGTATGTAATCTTTCTCCACTCTGTAGACTTCTTAAATCCTCAGATTTTAATCTTACTCGTGCTTATGCTATTCCTTTCTCTATTCCCGTGTTTGGCTAGAATTTTCAGTTGAAAATTTTTAACTTTGTTATTTAATTTTTTCACTCAATTGTATAATTAAGTAATTCTAATGCTTTCTAAATGATTCATTTCAAATTGTCCTTTGTGGCTCTTTTCTGTGTTAAGAGTTCTACCACCTTTCCAAATGTCTCATCCTATTATTGATTATTGATATGCCATAGAGAAGGAGTTAAATTATGGTGTATTAATACAAACACTCTGTTGCCACGTAGTAAATTCAATAGGAATTTACATAAAATAATAGCCCTAATAATAATAACATCTAACAAAAGCTTATTTTTTAAACCTGAGGTTAGAGATCTCTGAAGATACTTTTCAGGACCCTTCCCACTATTATGATGTGTATACTGGAAACTGTCCCAAGGCTGTTGTGGCCACTCTACATGTTAATATGAATGTTCCTTTGCTGGACGTAAGATTAGAAATTAGGTGGCCAGTGTTTTGGTATTTGAACATCAGCAAGTTTCTCTACTTTCTCGAGCTGTCATCTCATCAGCAAAACAGATCTTTGAAATTCTGACTGGGACTTGCTGAGAACAGTGCACGAACTTAATCCTCACTTCCAGTCAGTTAAAACATGTCCACTCTTCACCACATGATTGCCCCACCGTGTCCAAAAATCCTCAGAGGCTTTGGAAGGTCACAAGATGTTTACAGTTTTAAATTCCTGGTTCTCGACTTAGGTTCGAGTCTTATCTTGGTGATGTCATCAGGTCAGTGACATTTTGCAAACTGTCGTGCAAAACGGGCAGATGCATGCCACCCACTAAGCTCTCCATAAATGTTCTTTCTTTCTTTGACGTAAAGGTGAACAAACAGTGCATATAGTGCTGACACAGATCCTGAATCCAAAAGTCAAACAGAAATTCCGCACATTGACCTCATGGCTGTGAGTTGCACCCTGCGCTGTGCTGGTGACCCGTTCCCCAGCCATCTTAACTAAGTCTGTATTTTTATATAAAGGACTAGCCCGAGGGGTATAATGCCACATGCACGTCATCTCCGCACTCAGGAGGCTGAGGCAAGAATATCATTTGAATTGAGGACTTTGAGATCCCATTAGAAGGAAAGGAAAGAGAGAGGGAGGGGAAAAAGAGAGAAGGAAGAAGGGCTGGCATAAGATAACAGGACTGCTTTTTTCGCCAAACATACTTGAATTTGTCCATTGACGTGAATGTCCTCTACTTTTTTTTTTTTTTTTTGAGACAGGGTCTCGCTTTGTAGTTCAGGCTGGCCCTGAGCTCACTATGGTGCCCAGGCAAGCCGCCGCGAACTCAGCAATCCTCCTGTCTCTGCCTCCCGAGTTGTCCTCTACTTTTTACTATGTTTATTCTAACACTTCTGCTTTGATCATATTTGACATTCCTTTTGGAATGCCTTTCAGAGGTTCCTTTCCATCCTGAGCAACCCATTATAGTGCTTTGTCGACATAGGGTGTTTCTCTTATCTGACATTTCCTTTTTCTGTCCCTCCTATCTTAATTTCTTTCTTGTGCCCATGCTTTTTCCTCTTCCGCCATCACCAGTACTCAGGAGTCTGCCTGAGAAATTAGAATAGGGCTGGGAAGCTCATTAGGAGAGAGAGAGAGAGAGAGAGAGAGAGAGAGAGAGAGAGAGAGAGAGAGAGAGAGAATATCTGTCTGGCTGTCTGGCATAAAAATAGGGGATAACTAAGGAATTTAGAGAAGTGGTTAGGCACATGTAAGACAGAGTAAGAAGATGGGAAAAATTTCTCTGCATTGCTAGAAACATGCCACCACTAGTGAGAGAGAGATAAGAGAAATAATTAAAATAAAAATGAACTATGGACACTGTTAATGACGCATGTGGCCAGTCATCAGCTCATTACCACACAAGGGAAAAGGCCTGCGTTTTGCAAGACTCACAGTGCCAGAGGAAGTACAACCTGTTCTAAAACTGAATGAAAAATGCTCCAGATGTAAAATTACTCATAAGCTCTTAAGTCTGTGGATAGGAAGAAGTTTGAGCAGCGTGCACACTCCCAAGGAAGGTTCACTCTCCACCAACAGATACAGCCAGCGACAAGAAAGAAAGGAAGAATCTCTCCAGAAGAGGAGGTCAGGAAAGAGGAAGCAAAGCCTATGGAGAGCAACTGCTAGAGCAATGCCTCTTGCTGGGCATGGTGCACACACTTTTAATCTCACCCACTCAAGAGTCTGAAGGGCAAAAAAGCTCCTCTTAAAGAGCAAACTCAGGGCCTAATCAGGGAAAATTTCCTACATCTAGGTTAGGAGCGCCACAAAATATCTATCTAACAGGATCTCAAAATTGCCCTAGACCACCAATTATTGTGTATTTCCCTTTCACGTTGTGGCTATCGACTGGCTTTTCACAGTACAAGTGGTCAGTGTTGATGATAGGCCCAGTCCTGCCATTATCTATTGGGAATGGCATAGGGAGTAGAAGGCAAATGCCTTATGTAATGGAATCAAGAGGATTCTCATTTGAACCTAATAAGAAAACAAGGAATCAGAAATCCAGGACTTTGAACTCCATGCCATGACTGGATGGAATTGGAGGGCTGTCTTCTTTGGAGAGGAGTTGTTGATTCTGTTGGGAGGAGGAGAGACTTAACTAAATGAAGACAAGAGCAGGTCCTAGAAGACACTTCTGAGGGTCGCTGAACTGTCTCTCTCCAGCGATGCAGAAGTCTCACCTGCAGGAGGGCAGGACCACATTCTAATTCTGTGCAGTGGGTTATGCATGGAGATGATATGTGCTTCTTTTGGGCCAGGATATTTTATCTTTAGTCTAAAAAAAGCCTTTCCTGCTGTTATAACCAGCAGTTTCTCAGATGGTGGACCTTCCATAAATCCGAGTCTCAAAAAGAAAACAGAGAGCCTCAGTCAACAGAAAATCAACACCTATTACATGATGTGCTTGCCAGATCTAAAGAATCATCGCTTTAACCCAAAGATACATGCAAAATAATAAATACTGGAGATTTTAAAGTGCTACATTTTGGGATGATTTGTTAGGTAAAGAAGTTGATGTAAATTCTGATCCATAGACCTTTTGCCAACTTTCATCGAGATGACTCCGTGTCGTGAGAACACCTTCACTTCTCTTCTTTTAGTTTTTTGGTACCGGGGTTCAAACTCAGGACCTGAAAAAAAAAATTTGTTTTTCTTTTTGCGGTACTGGGAATAGAACTCACAACCTTGCACCTGAGAAGCAGATGGTGGCGCCACTGAGCTAACTCTCCAATCCTTATACTCTCTTCCAGGAAGTGTGCCAAAGCGCTTTGCCGTGACTTCTTTGTCTTTCATGTGGCTTCTCATATAATTTTACTACATTGCTTTTTTTTTTCTTCTGGTAGCAGGGACCAAACACAGGACCTTGTGCTTGCAAGGCAGGCACAGTGCCCCTGAACTAAACCCCCAGCCTACTATATGTCCTTCCTAACTAGGACTCACTTTGGGTATTTCCAAGACAGACATATTTGTTCTGGACCAATGGCAGAGTAGTAAGAGAAAAATAAATATTCAGGTGGGCATCGTGGACACTCCATCATTTTAACTAAAATTATTGCTGAGTCTCTGACCACTGAACGTAAAAGTTAAGGAGTGAGGCACAAGCCCCAGCGTGGTGGAAGGCTAAGGCAAGAGGATCAGAAGTTAAAACGCAGCCTAAGCAATCTAGCAACTTTGTGAGACCCTATGTCAAAATAAAAAAGAACAGGGGGTATATCTCAGTGTAAGGCTTTGGGCTCAATACTGGGTCATATACACATAAACACATCCACACATATACACATACACACGCAAAAGAATATTTATTTTTTTCTGTTCATTTGTTTTTTGAGACAGGGTCTCACTTTTTGTAGTTCAGGCTGGCCCTGAGCTCACTATGTAGCCCAGGCAAGCCTTGAACTCAGCAATCCTCCTGCCTCTGCCTCCTGAGTGCTGGAATTACAGCCGTGAGCAACCATGCCCGGCACTGTGGTATGTGGTACCAGGGAACGAACTTGGGACCTTGTGCTTGCCAGGCAGACACTGGAACTACCGAGCTAAATCCAAGGCCCAAGAATGTTATAAAACCAGCAACATCTTTCCTTCTATGATTTGTCTTTCAATGGTGTTACTCAGACTTTTTCCTAAATAAAAACTATAAGAGGTACAAATACAATATAGTTCAAGGTTCTGTGCTATGGTCATTATTTAATATGGAAAAATCATGAAGTCATTTGCTTTTTAGACTTTGTGGGAAACAATGTGGAATAATTTACCTCAAGTGATTTATAAATTTGTTGTCTCTTTTTAAATAGGCAAAACCTCCCTCAAGTTTTTGCTAAATAGTAGGGCCATTTTCAAGTTTTAGATACTGGATTTTTTCCTCAGAAAAATAGGCATGGAGTGCTCAAGGGCTGTCCACAAGGCTACATCTGTTGACAAGTGAAAGCAACTGGATTTACTTCATTGTACCAACTTGTAAACGTAAAATAAGAAATGGGAAATTTCCTCAAAATACTTTCAAGTTCACGCACAATTTTTCTTTTTAACTTTAATATAAATTATGTGAACTCTTGATTTTTTTTTTTTGAGACAGGGTCTCACTTTGTAGTTCAGGCTGGCCCTGAGTTCATCATGTAGCCCAGGCAAGCCTGGAACTCAGCTATCCTCCTGCCTCTGCCTACCGAGTGCTGGGATCACAGGTGTGAGCCACCACACCCGGCAGTTCTTGATTTTTAAAAATCATTACAGAGTCACATGAAAAGTTTATGATTTGCCCAGGGTTATCTTATATCCGTTTTGTCTTAGCAACTCACACTTATGCTTCCAGACTGATGAAACTCATGGGAGGACAATACTGAAGTACAAAAATTAATTTTGGGGCTGGAGATTTAGTTCAATGGTTCCAGTGCCTGCCTAGCAAGCACAAGGTCCCTGGTTCGATCCCGGTAACCACACACAACAATACTGGGCGTGATGACTCATGCCCACCAGCAATCAGTACCACATACTACAGAGTGGTCCTATTGGCTCATGCCTGTAATCCCAGCACTCAGGAAGCAGAGGCAGGAGGAATGTGAGTTGGAGGCCTGCCTGGGCTACCTAGTGAGCTCAGGGCCAGTCTGAACTACACAGCAAGACACTGTCTCAAAAAACAAAAACAGCCGGGCATGGTGGCTCACGCCTGTCATCCCAGCACTCGGGAGGCAGAGGCAGGAGGATTGCTGAGTTCCAGGCTTGCCTGGGCTACATAGTGAGCTCAGGGCCAGCCTGAACTACAAAGCAAAACTCTGTAAAAAAAAAAAAAAAAAAAAAAAAAAAACGAAAACAAAAACAAAATTATTTTTTAACTTAAGATAGAAGATATGTAAGGTATATTAACAAGTTAGCTCAAATTATGGAACAGAATTAAAATATTATAAAAGTAATTTAGATTTCCTTTAAGCAGTGTGCTGTTTGATGAACATTAACCTGGGGCTGGCGGCAGACTGGTTCTAGGCAGTCCCCAAACCTCTTCAGAAGTTAATTTAGCTCAGCCTCAGAGTATATTTACTGTGATCCAATTGAGAGGGAAGAAATCATGTTGTCATACAGCACTTCTATTTTTCTGTACAGTAAAACATAGAAAGGAAAGGTTGTCTGCAGCCAAGTTAATAGGTTGCTCAAGGTGCTGGACGCTCAGCATTTATTTATATTATCTGATTTATCTTTTATAAGAAACCAACGAAGTGAGTGAAGTCATTGTTATCTGAAGAGGAGAAGGCCAAGGCTGCTAGTCCCTTTGAGCTCCGTGGGTTAGTCAGAACTTGCCTTCCTTGTTCTCAATTCAGATTTCCTGGGTCATAACTCCTAAGCTCCTTGCTAGAGAAACAATGTATTAAATTCTACAAAAATGGTAGACTATATGACGGTTTTTTTCTCTTTTGGGGGTTGACCATCAAGTTACTTGTTAATTCTTTTCTGTCCATGACAGGTTTCCTCCAAGATCAGGAACTGTATCTGTAATTATACTTATAAAGGGCCATTTATTTATTTATTTTATTTACCGGTACCAGGAATGACTTTGAAATCTACTAAGATAGGTAACATAATAAAGAGGAAAAATATCAGTGTTCTCTACTAGCTGAAGATGTAACTCAGTGGCAGAGCCCCTGCCTTGCAAGCGTGAAGTCGTGAGTTCAATCTCCAGTACCACAAAAAATTCTAGACTTTAGCAATTATTTCTTAATGCACTGTCTGGAATAGTACCCAAAACAGTTGTTAGTTTGCATTATTGAGGGTCCGGTGCAGGGCCTTATGTGCACTAACCCGCACTCTACCATCAAGCTACATCCC
>PVIC010014121.1:0-17120 GCA_004025085.1 Thryonomys swinderianus
AAAACTCTACTATAAAGCTGCCGTGATAAAAACTGCATGGTACTGGCAAAGTAACAGACCCGAGGACCAGTGGAATAGATTAGAAAACCCAGAAACAACTCCAGATACACTAAGCCACCTTATCTTTGACAAAGGAGCCAAACATCCCCAATGGAAGAAAGACAGCCTCTTTAACAAATGTTGCTGGAAAAACTGGGCTGTAGCCTGCCAAAAGCTAAAGCTAGACCTATCTCTTTCAACATGCACAAAACTAAACTCACAGTGGATATGAGACTTAAACATTAAAACAGAAACAATAAGCCTGCTGGTAAACAGGCTTGGTAAAACTCTTGGAGACATTGGCTTAGGCAGACACTTTATGAATAAAACCTCCCTAGCACAAGAACTAGCAGAAAGAACCAACAAATGGGATCTCATCCTACTGAAAAGCTTCTGCACAGCCAAAGAAGTCACTGGCACTGCTAGAAGACAACCAACAACATGGGAAAAAAATCTTTACTAGCTGTGTATCAGACAAAGGGCTATTATCAACAATATATAAAGAACTCAAACAGATCAGCCTCCCCAAGTTTAAAGACCCAATTCAAAACTGGGCAACTGAAATGAACAGACACTTCTCAGAGGCAGAAATCAAAGCAGCCAAGAAACATATGAAGAAATGCTCAACATCTCTGGTCATTCGAGAGATGCAAATGAAAACAAAAAGTAATTTTAAAAAGTAGGTCTAAACAACACAATGAAAAGAGAAGCCCAACTGGTGTACCTTAGTACACAGTCTCCCTCTCTTTACATGCAATTTCCACACCCATTCACTCAACCAGCTATGGATCCAAAATATTCTGAAGAAATTCTGGAAAGTTATGAAATGCAAAACTTGGATTTCCTACATGCCGAGCACTTTGTTAAGTCCATGTGGATGAAGTGATATGTGAGCAAAGCCTCCTGTAGCCCCCTGCCGTTTTCTAGATCTGTAGTCAAGTAGTACTCATTCCAGTATTATTTATCTTGCCTCTTGATCATATGTGATGTAGCTAGGCCTGTGATAAAATGCATCTGTACTAAACATGGACAGCCTTTTTGATCCAGTCATTATTCTCTATCATGATGTTATATCCTTAGAGTTGGCCGGCCATAGACTAAAGCCTCTAAACCATTAGTCAAAATAAACCTCTTCTCCTTTAAGTTTTAGAGGTCAAGTATTTTGTCCCAGTAGTCTGAAAGCCATTAATACGCACCCATGCAAAAGTAACTTAAAAAGAACCAATATTCTTACTGTAAAAGCTAAAGTGACAAAATCTTAGAAGAAAAAGTAGGTATAAGTATTTGTGGCTTCAAATTAGGCAATTGCTTCTTATCTAAATACATAAAGCACAAGTAAAGAAAGAAATGTAAGCCAGGGATGGTGGTGCATGACTATAATCTCAGCCCTCTTGGGGGCTATGGCAAAAGGCTTACAAATTTGAGCTCAGTCTGTAGGCCCAAGACCTTGTCTAAACAAACAACAAACAAACAACAACTTTAAAAGGGCATAATATAAAGGGACTGTGTTCAATACTGAAAAAACATAGAAAAAAAGTATAAAAATTGGACAAAATCAAAATTTAAACATTTATGTTTCAAAGAACACTATCAAGAAAGTAAAAAGACAACACATTGAATGAAAAAATACTTATAAATAAAATGATTTATAGGCTGGGGACTGAGCGAGTTCAATCCCTGGTGCCATATACCACAATATCGGGGATGGTGGTTTACACTTGTAATCCCAGCACTCTGAAGGCAGAGGCAGGAAGATTGCTGAGTTTGAAGTTTGCCCAGGCTCCATAGTGAGCTCAGGGACAGCCTGAATTACAAAGCAAGACCCTGTCTCAAAAAATAATTTATAAATAATTCAGAATATATAAATAATGCAAGCAAATCAAGAATAAAAAGACAAAATTACGCAGTTAAAAATTAAGCTAAGCATTTGAATAGATATTTCTCCAAAGAATATAAATGAAATAAGCATATGAAAAGGTGCTTAACATTATTAGGCATTAGGAAAACATAAATCAAAATCGTGAGATTCCACTTCATCTTGACAAGGGCGGGTTATTTAAAAAGACCAACAATAACAAGTGATATAACAAGGATATAGGGTAGTCAGAGTTCTTTCCTATTTGGAATTGTAATATGGTGTAGGGATTTGAAAACAGACTGGCAGTTTAAAGTAGAGTTATCGTCTCATCCAGCAATTTTACTCTTAGGTGTATGGCCAAGAAAACTGAAAACATGTCCCCAAAACAGTGCATATGTATTATTTATAATAACCCTCAAATGACAACAGTGTGAATGCTCATCAGCTGATGAGGGAATGAGGACAATATAGTGTATCGTGTGGTATACCATGGGCTCACTCAGCTCTGCAAAGCCAGGAAGCACTGACCCAGGATACCATCTGGATTAACGGCAGAAACATTATGCTAAGTGAAAGCAGCAGCACGAGGAACACGTGTTGTATGAGTCTGTTTCATGAGATACCTACACAAGCAAGTTCCCAGAGATATGAAGTGGACTGGTAGTTACTAGGAGCAATGAGAGGAGGCACACGAAGTCTCTGCTGATGGATGTGGGGTTTCTTTTGGGGATGATGGCCTTGCTCTGGGTTAACCAGTGACGATGGCCACAGAGCCTCATGAACATGTTAATATCAGTTGAACTGTATTAAACATGGGAATTTTGTGCTTTAGCAATTCTGTCTGAAGTTTTTAAAAGATACTTTAATTGCCAGGTACTACACTTAACTATCAGAAGAACTATCAGAACTATGTACACATATTCTATTTTTTAAAAAAACTTCATTTCTAAGTAGTAGTTTTTTTCTTTTCTTGACTTTTATTAGTACATGTTTAGAGAACATAATGATTATGTTCATTGCTTTTCTTGAGCATGAATTTTTAAAAATTTTTATTTTTTTTGTTTGTGTATGCTTGGTACATAGCAATTACATTCATTTTGGGGAATTTATACATATACAAGCTGCATCTTGATCAAGCTAAGTAAAAACCATCAAGATGTGATTTGTATATGTATATTTTCATCCTCTAGAACCATTTATATATGTCTTGCTTATCTTACCCAAGCAACTCAAACCTAGAGGAAGGATATAAAAGACAAAGAATATGGAAATTAAAAGAAAATTTGTCAGGGGAATATTTTAATTGGTTTTATCGGTACACTTTATATACACGTTGTGATCACAATCAACAATGAGAACTTGTACCAGTACATGACACAACTTAGTTCTCATTTTTTACCATTCCTCTACCCCCCACAACCCCCACTTCTTATATACATAAGATTTGTTTCCTTTTTTACCATCATATTTTTTCCCCTCTTTACTCACTCCTACTCCCTTTTCCCTTTGAATATTTTCTTATTAGTTCACAATAACTATCGTACATTTTATAACTCATTTACACCCTCAGTTCATGAGGGGAATTTTTTGAATAGAGGTTTACCAGAAGCCCCGATCTTCCACAAGGGTTGGGGCTGGAGAGCCCTTCCCTCATTGAGACAGGTCTAATCCCATTAGAGAGCTGTGTTCCTTTGTCACGTTACAGGGCACAGAGGTCAGGTGCCTGACACAACCAAGGGATGGCTCCAGCTATGGTGTCTTCTGGTAACAGAAACTAAGTAATGTAGGAGGCTCAGGTCCTCACCAAGTGACAACCACAATATCCACAGAGCAGGTGTCTAAAGAACCCACAAGAGTGCCAATGACAGGAAGTGTCTGCATGAAAGGTCTTGTAGTCCCTGCTGTCATGGGATCCCTGCAATAAACATATCAAACATTTTCTTAATTACCCCTCCCTCTCGGCTTAGACTTGGATGAGGCCAGAGACTATAACTGCTAAGAGAGAGAGGCAGTGAGTAAGAAGAGGGCATGGGGATCACCTGCTTACTCAAGGCTGCAGGCCATGCCAAGGGTGGACGAAATGGTTTGGTGGAGATCCCCCAACTGGCTGTGATGGACCCTTTATCTGAGCTCTTGGTCATGCTGCTGCCTGAGAGCAAAGATGGACATCTTTTTGGCAAAAATGTACACTCACGATTCCTTGCCACCTATTGAGAGCAGCCAGAATGCGAGGCAGGGGTGTAATGATGAGATGCAGGAGGATTGTGCTGAGGGAGTGAGAAGAAAGTCCAGCCTTGTGAAGACCCACAAGACAGCCCTCATCTTCAAGCATTGGATAGAGGGTCTTTTTACACTTTCTGGCAAACTGAACACTTTTCTCTACAGAGATGAAAGGAAAAGAGGAAGATCTTACAAAGTAAAGCGCACGAAGTTAACAGCTTGATGGGATGCAAATGCTTTTTTTCCAGCAGGTTGAAGACTGTAGGAAATATTCATTGATAAGTACTTTCTCGCCTCTGACACCTATGGTACTGTATAAATTAATTTCTTTAACAGGTAATCATCAGCACTTTCTGTATGTTCTTAGAGACTTTGTAAGTTTATTTCAGCATGTACTTAAAGACAAAGGATGTGTTGTGGTAGCTTCTAGACTATTCTGTGGTTCATTAAAATTCAACTTAGGGTCAAATAAGAAGTTTTGCCTTAAAGATGATGTTTGGTTAAATATTTGCTAGACTCTCCTAAGACAGGCCTACCACAAATGTGACATGTGGCATTATGCTGGCTGCTCTTTTGAAATATTTCCTCAAGAAAGTCTAATTCTATTTAGCATTGAAACGCATGCTTATTCTACACCTTTTATCTATGAGAGAAATATTTTTTCATTACATTTATATTTTTAAAAGCAACACTATTTCTAATTTGTACATTAAAAAATGATGCTTGAATACTTTGAAAACACAGACCAATGACATCAGTCAATAGATCTAGATATGTAGTCACCAGTCTAATCCAATCCTCCCATTTTACAGGTGAGGACAACAAAGGCCATGTGTGAAGTGTCGATGGGGCTTATGTTACTTTAAGATCATTATACCTTCTATCAACCCATGTTATCAGAAGATTGCAAGTGCCCGGCATGTGGCCAAACATTATTTATCAAATATCTCATATAATTTCTCAAAGTTTTTCCTCAACACTTAGATTAAATAACAGGAGATGACTTACAGTGGCTAAATTTATGCTTTAAGTTTGTTGTTCTCTTGTTGAAAATGAGTAGCATGCACTTTATACGCTGCCCTTGACCTGAGAACATCACTGTGACCTGTCATTTCGGCCTTTCCACGATTCCGTGGGATGGGGATGTAGGCAGCAGGGGGTGAAGATGGCACCATCATGATGACAGGTGGATTTGTAGTGTTTTGCTGTGCTTCTTGTTGTTGAGGAAGTGCAGATATTAATAAGCTCTGGGATGTGCAGATCCTACTGAAGCCTGCCAGATACTGGCACCTGCCTCCAACCCAATACACCGGGGGGAGAGGCAATGAGATGTGTGGCTCCCAGCAGCTGCTGTGGCATTTGGTTGACCAGCTGTGGCTGTTCTCTGCTCACAAAGCACCTGATGATCCAGTCTGCTCCTTCTTTAATGAAAAGGGCAATGGGAATGCTAAATAAGCACGGAATCAAATGTTCTTATTCATGAGTCTGTGAGTTTGTTTCCTATGGAAACAGTATGTGAGTTTGTTTTAAGCTACAAATTCAGTAGCTTAAACCAACATATATTTACTCCTTAACAGCTCTGAGAGTCTGGAATCATCCCCAGGGCAGGGCCCTCTCCAAATCCAGGGGTGGAGGGAGGGGCAGCACTCTATTTCCTGGCCTCTTCCAGCTACAGGATTCCTTGTGTTCTGTATCTTTGGACCTTTCCTCATCTTCCAAGTCAGCAGCATGGTTCCCCACCTCAGTCTTCACTGGTCCTTATCTCTGTCATTGAACTTCCTTTTGCCCCACTTATGAGACCACCTGAATCATCTAGGGCCATTTATTCACATCAAGACTGTTAACTTAATCACATTAGTAAAGTCTCTTGTCACATAAAGTCTAATATTCACAGGTCTGAGGAATCATCTCCGTAACCTCTGGGCTGGGAACTGCTCAGCCAACCACTGCCTACAAGGCCAATAAGCCTCTTCATAGATAGAGGCACCTGACATAATTCATTTGGCAGGACCGCTTGGTACAGTCCCTGTGCTGTGTGCCGGGGAGTACCTGTGTTCCCCAAAGGGCCCATCCTACACCCAGTGAGGAGGATGGCAACCAGGGAGATGTGTGCCCATCACAGGCCCTATACTTTATACTGTCTGGACTCCTGCCTGGAGGAAGTGTGACTGGTGAAGTGGGTGCAGGTACAGGGGTAGCTCACAGAAAGGTGGTTCTTTTCTCTTATCCTGTCTTGTTCTCTTCCAGCTCCAAGTAGAGTCCTCACAGGAGACTTGACTGGAAGCCCTATTGCCTGGGATCTTCAGGAAGGGTCTTCTGTGGCTAAGGGCCCAGCTGCTTCCAGCCCACAGCTTAGAGTCCTCTCCCTCACCAGGGGACTGAGCAGTGATTTCTTCTTTAGATTTAACCCAGGAAGGCCTCAATCACTGGTGGTAGGGGGCTTAGAAATGGAGGGCAGTGAGTGAAACATATGCAGATTGACTGTCCTTTATCTGAAATTTGGGACAAGAAATGTTTTAGTTTTTCTCAATTTTTTTTTTTTTTTGAGACAGGGTCTTGCTTTGTAGTTCAGGCTGGCCCTGAGCTCACTATGTAGCCCAGGCAAGCCTCAAACTCAACAATCTTCCTGCCTCTGCCTTCCAAGTGCTGGGATTACAGGTGTGAGCCGCCCAGCTAGTTTTACTCATGTCTTGGAATATTGCCTTATACATGATGAGATATTCTGAGAATGGGATCCGTGTTGAAACCTGAGATTCACTTATGCTTTGCATACACTTTATATACATAGCCTAAACATAATTTTTATGAAATATTTTAAATAATGTTATCCATGAAACAAAGTTTCACGATGTGGAGTTTTTAAAAATATTTCTGGCATCTTGTCGATGCTCCAAAAATTTTGGATTGTAGAGCATTTTGAAGCTTCAGCTGGAGAGGTGCAGCCTTGAGGAGTAACGAAGGAGTGGAGATGAGCATGTCTGGTCTCTCTGGTTCTGTGTCGAAGGTTGTGTCCAAAATCCCACTTGGGTTTCGTTTGTGCAAGTGAAATCACAAAGGGAAGATGATTGTCAGGGAACTCTCACTGGTAGTTTTAAAAGTTACAATGAAAACTATAATATGACAGTCACGTTTAGGTATCAACCCAACTGAATCTGTTTGCAGAGGTGTAGAGAATGGACAATCCTTTGGATTTCTTGGAAAGCATACATCAGTAGACTTTTCTGGAGGATGGTGTTAGATCGGCTTTTAAATACCTGGGAAATTTACGTAACCATCCATCCGATTTTATCTCTAAAGTTATCTAGAAGAAGAACAAAAGTGGGATTTTAAAAAGTCTACACATGAGAATATATATCCTAAAGTTATGTATAGGTCAATGTCAGTTGAACCTTGTGTATGGTAATCGTTACAGTAGAGGTCATCGCTACGATAGAGGTCATCGCACGACAGCTTTTCCACACAACCATTGCAAATCATTTAAAAAGATTATTTAAGGGCTTGGCAAATGATTGGCAATTTTAAATTTAAAGAGCATGTTATAAAACAGCATTCAAAGTGTAATGTTATGTATCACAACAAAAAACAGACAGATGTATATGTCAGATTGTTAAAGTTTAGCATTTCTGAGATTACAGGTGATATTAGTTTCTATTTTTATGTTGTCCTGCATCTATTTTCCACAACAAACATATATTCCTATGTGTTGCTGTTATGTCGAGAAACAAATGCAACAAAGCAAGTTGCATTTTCTGTAGGAAAACCTGTATTGGACAAGACAGCAGCAGGAAAATTGTAAGCTAAGTCTTCATCCCTTCTCCTTACCCAGTGTTCCTTGAATGGTCCAGGGTCAAGCTATTTAGGGAATGGAATCTATACATACTTCCTGGGAGGGTGCAGCTTCCTTCCTACCAGCTGTCTTCTCTGAGATGAGGTCCTATAGCATCTGCTTTGTAGCCCCTCTGACCCCACAACGTTTTGCTAAGCCTGACTTTTCCATATGTCAGCAACGTGTTAGTCTTCAAGGCTGAATGAGATTGCTTTCCTTTTAGCTACCCATGTAGAATGAAATTTCAGTGGCTTTCCTATCTTGTGCTAGTGACCTCTTTCAGCAAGTCCCCTACTGGAGAGCACAGCAGCAAGTTTAATTACTTATTGTACATCTTTTAGAGTAGTTTTAACCACTGCAGTAAGTTGTAACCTGTCATTTTTGCCTTTTACATAGTCACAAGCTTATCCCTGAAAGCTAATCTTTTAGTTAGGTGAATAATTTTGAATTTACTTTCTTTGCATGTTAATCAGGCATTTGAAATGTATTCTTCTATTTAAAGATGTTGATTGATCTGTCCTAAATTGTTCAGCAAAAACACCCAACACCCTGTTCTTCCACTATCCCGAATCCTACCTAACCCAAACCTGCTAAGCACAGCCAAGATGCTATTAACTTCTGATCCTTAGATTATAGTTTCTATTACTCACTTTCACTAAACTTATTATGCCTTCAAGGCATTTTCTTCCTGCTCAGTAGAGTTTCATTTTCAAATTAAATCTTTATGTGTATGTGTGTGTGTAAAATACATAGATATACAGGCAAATGATAGAGCAATTAGATGTGATTGTCCATTCAGTATTCTACTTGGGATTAAAACTGTTAAGATCTGTTTAGGGTATTCCATGAATATTTATATATATTTATTTTTTATAAGTGATCTTGAATTCTAAAACAAAAGTCAGGACATGCATTCTGACAAAGGACTTTTTTCTGGTATTTAATTATCTATTTGGTTAATATCTTAAAAAGAGATAACAATTAAATAATATTTAACTTAAAATTTTTTAAAGTTACCTGTATTAATAGTAATAAATCATGTGCCACTGGGACTATTTTCACTTTCAGTAGGTGGCTATTGTACTCTTATTTTTTTCTGTTTGGGTATTTGTTTCTGTGTGTGTAATGTTCATAAATGCTCAATGTTCTTTGTATGCAGTGGGACTATATAAATAATTCCAAGTCTATTAGAAAATGCAGTATTGTAAAACAGTTTATATCTACTCATCATTAACTTATCCATCCCGAATGTGTTTAACCCTGAGCAGCAACTGTTCCGGGGAGGTTACTCTGTGCTATTCTTGGCCACTGGGTGAAGGAATGCTAAAAAGGCTTTGTAGATTGGGAAACCTATACTTTTAAGAAAATGGTATTATTTGTGAGGGACACAAAATAGGAGGATTTAGAACAAGAGTTCCAGATTCTTGTTGTTCAGGTAAATGCATTACTCACTGTCTTATTTGATCTATTGCTTGATTTTAGAAGTTGCTTATCAAAAGTAATTTTTAAAAATATTGAAATATGCAGAAGTGTAGAGAGAAAACAACTGAATTTCAATATTCAGAAACAACTTGCTAAGATTTTGACATCTTTTCATAATTTTCTGTTGATAGGTAAATATCTAAAGGTCATGCTAGATATGTAATTTTGTATTCCACTGTTTTACTTTACATATGTTGAGCATTTCTTTATGTAGCTGAAAACTCTTCAAAACATATTTTTTTTTTCAGTTCTTGGTATTGAACGCAAGGCCTTCTCATTGAGCCATAACCCCCACTGCCTTTTAAATTTTTGAGATAGGATGCCACTAAATTACACAGGTGGGGCTTGAACTGGAGATCCTGCGGCCTCAATCTCCCAGAGCGCTGGGATTATAGGTATATATAACCACATCTGGCAAGAATATAATTCTTTGGGTGGGGGTCTTGTACTCAGGACCTGCACTTCCGAGGCAGGTGCTAGAACCACTGAGGTTGGCCCAGGAACATAATATGTTAACTGTGTAAACTCCAAGATGGTAGGGGTCTTTATTTTGCTAACCAGTGTCTACCAGATTCCTAGGACTGGTCTTAGACATAATATGTACCAAATACTTTGTACATTTGTACAAACTCACATTTGTAGTATAATTACTTTAATTATTTACTTCGTAAATAATGGCCAATGTTCTTCTTATGTAGATTATATTGCTATGAATACATGCCCACACTTACAAATCACTGTGAGGAGAGGGGTTGTGTTAGCTTTTTGTTGCTGTGAAAAAATACCTGAGAAAATCAACTTAGAGGGAGAACATTTATTTTGTTTTACAATTCTAGTGAGGTTAGTCCTTGGCCACTGGGCTGTGTTATTCTAGGTCTGTGGTGAGGTGGAATATTGTGGTAGAGGGAATGTGTTGGAGTAAAGCAACTCTGTGGCATCCAGAAAGCAGAAAAGGAAAGAAAGCGAGAGGCCAGGGACAAGATCTAGTCTACAGGGAGACATCCCCATGAGCCATTCCTTTAATTACCCCTTTGTCTTACATTTCAGTCATCTCCAAGAATGTCATCAAATTACAAATCCATGTACCAATGGATTAAAGCATTGGTGAAATTACAATCTTCACAATACAATCATCTTCCAAAATTTCCACCTCTAAATAGGTGAGTGTTTAGGTGGAGATTTTAAATCCAATGCATAGCAAAGGTTATTTCCTAAGAATTGATTTCCTAACAGTATAACGGTCAAGTCAAATACCATAAATATTTTATGGTCCTTAGTGAAAATTATTTTTCAGTTATATGCCTGGCTTCAAGAAGACAGGTAGAAATTATAAATGAGAATGATCTCTACGGACAGAACATTGATAACAAGTTAATAGATTAGAAAGGCACAACTTTGCTAAAATAACTTGCCCAAGATATCTCAGTAGTCAGAGATGATGAGGAAGAGTTACATCAATGATTCTATTTTTTTTTTGAGACAGGGTCTCACTTTGTAGTTCAGGCTGGCCCTGAGCTCACTATGTAGCCCAAGCAAGCCTCAAACTCAGCAATCCTCCTACTTCTGCCTCCAGAGTGCTGGGATTACAAGCATGAGCCACCACACCCAGCAGTGATTCTAAATATTGACTACCCTACATTTACTAGGAGGATTTATGCATTTATTCAAAGAATGAATATTGATTGTTAGTAATGAGTCATATGTGAAACCCTGGGAAGCCATGGTAAGGATCATTCCTACTCTTCAGGCCTGTAATCAAGTTGGGGGGGAGCTATACTATCTGGGAGTACTGGGTCAGAGAGAGATTTCAGAGTTCATTTCTTCAAGTACATTTGGGGAAACTACTCATTTCTTAATATACTGTTGCTTTCGTTAGGAAAGGGATATTCAACATCATTAACATTTAGGGAAAGAAGAACTCAAGGGGTTAGGGGCAGAGATCTGCAAATGGGAAAAATCTAGCAAATTATTGAGACGCATAATTTCCTAAGGCCTTGGTTTTCAACTATAAAGCATTAACGTTTGAAATCCAACTCCCAATCAGTACCACAGACCACAAATGCCGGCCTTGGTGGCTCAAACCCATAATTCCAGTACTCGGGAGGCAGAGGCAGGAGGATTTGCTGAGTTCCAGGCTTGCCTGAGCTACATAGTGAGGTCAGGGCCAGCCTGTACTACAAAGTAAGACCCTGTCTCAGAAGAGAGAAGAAAGTAAGAAAGAAAGAAAGAAAGAAAGAAAGAAAGAAAGAAAGAAAGAAAGAAAGAAAGAAAGAAAGAAAGAAAGGAAGGAAGGAAGGAAGGAAGGAAAGAAGGAAGGAAGGAAGGAAGGAAGGAAGGAAGGAAAAGAAAGCAAGCTTCTTGTCCATGAATTAAGTCTTAGAAGAGATTGGCCCACCCCATACTTCAAAGACAGCAAGAGCATTGCATCTCTACTGCATCATCACCAGTGGGTAATGGTGTCTTTTGGGCTTGACTGTGTAGATGGCTTGAACTTTACACTTTCCTCATGTTATCAAGTCCAGGGCTAAACTGGCACTGGATGAGTTGGTTGAAAATCTCCTCTGGGAACTTGCTTTATCTCTTCTCACATGAGCTGTCTTTCTTTTGTTAAAACGTGGCAAATGTGAGACCCAGTTTCAAAGCTATATTGAGTGAGTCTTTCCTGATACAGAAAACAGGGTTTCTGGAAGTAACAGGACCTGCTTTACCTGATGTTTTATTAGACACTCAATTTTTTGTTTCAAAAGCAGTTTTCAAGGTGTTTATGTGAAAAGATATGTATATCTCCACTAGCACCATCTGTTGAGTTCGATTAGTGTAAGGTATGACCTGATCGAAAATGTATTCAACATTTGATACTTACTGATCTCAGTGTTGATCAGGAATTATGTTACGTACTATGAGATTTGTACTGATAATTGCAATAAATTTGAAGTACATCAGTTTTGAGAGGGAGACATATCATCAAACATTTGTGCTACAGTGTGATCAACATTTAAGTATAAACAAAAATTGGGGAATGTGGTGCCAGGAAGGAACATCAGGCTCAGAAAACCCACTGAAACCCCAGAGACCTCTGTACCTACCCACATGGAGGTTTGGGTCTTTGAACCTCCCAGAGCTCTCTTGATGTTACATGATTTGTTGTTCCTCTGTCTTCAGACAGCTCTCTGCTCAAATATCAAATCTCCTGTGCTTTAATTCTTTCCTCCCCCATCTGACATCTTGCTTTTATTTGTTATTAGTGGTAATAATCAACCAGTGTCCCCTCTCTCTCTCTCTCTCTCTCTCTCTCTCTCTCTTCCTCTTTCCCACTAGAAATATTTTCTCCATTCTTAAACACCAGTACATCCAAACCTAGATCAGATGCTGCCAGAAAGTGTCCAAAAATATTTGTTGACCAAGGCCAAGGATGAGGAGTTTGATCATTTATACAAAGTTAAAAATGCATCTAATGGAGTATGCATTTTACTTTTATTTGTTATGTAGCCAAAAAATTTCAAGGGGTAATATTAGATAAAATGACAGGAAAAAAGTTTACTTTCTAATTGATAAATTAATAACTATTCATTGGTACCTATCACATACTAGGCATACTGTTGGAGAGTGATGGTAAATGGGAGTCCAAGGAAGTTCTTTGCCTTCAATATCTTTTTTTCTTTTTTAAATTTTTTTGAGACAGGGTCTGCTTTGTAGTCCAGGCTGGCCCTGAGCTCATTATGTAGCCCAGATAAGCCTCAAACTCAGCAATCCTCCTGCCTCTGCTTCCCGAGTGCTGGGATTACAGGTTTGAGCCACCAAGCCTGGCCTTTGTGATATGTGGTACTGATTGCCAGTGGGCGTGAGTCACCATGCCTGGTATTGTATGTGGTTTACTGGGGATTGATCCAGGGACGTTGCCCTTATGAGGCAGGCTCTGGAACCACTGAGCTAAATCTCCGGCCCTTCCTTCAATATCTTACAGTTTTAGGTGTGGAAGAAGATAGTAGACAATGTACAAAAAGGTAAATAACACAAGGCTGAGGACCAAGATAGGGAAAAAAGTATGAAATGGCTCAAGAAGAAAAAGAGAAATGTTCCTAAAAGAACACTGTCATAGTTTGTTGGGGTTACTGAGACAATGATGTTGTAACACGATAGCTTTCCACAATAGAAATTCATTTGCTACAGACCTGGAGGCCAGAAGTTCAAGTCACAGAGCAAGCAAGGTGAAGTGCTGGCGAAGACTTCCCTTTTGATGTGCAGATTGTGGACTCCTGAATTTAAGAGTGAGAGAGCACTGCGAGGTCTTTCTTAGGAGGGCTTTGCGAGGGCTCCTCTTTATGATACAAATTAACCTCGCAAAGGCCCCATCTCTTCATAGCTTTCTTTGGAGGCCTGGTTTTCAGCAGAGGAGTTTTGGCAGACACCACCATTCCATCCTCAACAAACTTCTAAGCAAAACCTGCAATGAGCTGATTAAGGGGAGCGTTTCCTGGAAAACTCAGAATTTGATCTTGAGTGTGTGAGAGAGAGAGAGACGAAACCTATGGAACAAGGCTGGCGGTGGTGAAAGATCTGGTTAGGCACTCAGTCCAGATGGAGATGACTGCAAAGCTTGACCAACACTACAGCATGGAGCAGCCATTTCAGATTTACAGGAAAGTTCTTTATGGAAGTTATTTTGGGCCGCTGTAAATCAGTCCCATTGATGTGATCTGTGCTTCAACCATCTTGAGATGACCATTTGGGGACGGTCTCTGAGGCTATGATTTCCTCTTTTGAACGTTCTTGCTCTTGATATTCTTCATCACTGGGGAGCAGGTTTGATGTCTTCAGAAAAGACAACAGTAGCTGAAGGGGAAAGTGGGTTAATGAAGTGACTGATTAGCCAACTAAATCTGCGTGGAGTCTCAACGGAATCGTGACTGTCAAATCAACGAATTGGGTTTTTGGATATGTCACATATCTTAGAGGCCTAGGCACCTCCAAAGCCGAGATTTAAGCAGGTTCTGTTTTCACATAAGTCACCTTCTAAGGTAACTCTTCTGAAAGTCACTGTTCATTTGGATGAATAATTAATTTTAAAGGGCATCCATTGCTACTCTTTCATAAGTCACTCTTCACGACTGTGAATGCGGCACCCTTTCTCTCCTTTCTCCGTTCCCTCTACTAAGCCTTTCTCTGCTTCTACATCTATTGAAATTTCCCTCATTTGACTTTTGATACTTTGAGGTGGTGAGAAATGTTTTCTTTGACTTAAAAGCAATGTGAGACAAGGAACATAAATTCAGCTCCTTTCTTCCAATTTTTGTCAGAAACCAATCGGAGTTTTTCTAGCCATTAATTTTTAGAGGAGCTTTACTGGTGTGGTCAAAGGAGATTTTTAGCTTTGACTTTGATCTTAATCAAAGAGAATAGTTTGATTGCTGAGAATGTAGCTCAGCGAGACAGCACTTGCCTTGCTGGCTCTACCACTAGAGGCCTTGAATTGAATCCCGAGCGCATAAAACAAACCATCAAGCAAACAAACAGACAGACAAACAAACATTCTACTCCTGTTCCCTGGTGTTCTGTCACACCCAGTTAGACTGGAAACAGATTTTGGATTTGAGCCCGTGTCCGCAAATAATCAAATGACTGACAATGTTCATAGATAATCTCTGAACTTTGCCCAGGCTTTCTTGGGTAGATCCCCCTTCCAGGTCCTTCAGCATTTGATTTTCTCTTTTAGTAGCACAGGAGTTAGTAATGGCTAAAAGATTTCTATTTTACATATAAATGGAAAGATCAATGATCCTATTTAACACTGGAATGCATAGGACTTATTTCCTCTAAAGGAACTTGGAGCTTTCTACCAGGCAATATATTAATGGGTAATATTAAAAAGGTAAACTTGGCTACTCTATCTTTGAAAATCGTCTACTTCTGTGTGTGTAACAGTGTGGATGTCAGGGAGGAGAGAGGCAAGTGTAGCTATAGCGTTTCACTAGTATTGACAAGTACATCCCACGTGCAAGGGACCACTTGGTAAGAACAAACCTTGTTAAAGTGGGGAGGTTAGCTTTCAGGAATGTCAACTCACTTGCTGCCTTGGCCTTCAGCCTCCACGAGACTTACAGTTCCTAAGGCCAAAGCATAATGGGGTTCTCTCGTCTTAGTATTTGTAAGGCATTATATTAGGGACTCGTGGGGGATAATTCATTTTTCCAAACTCATCCTTAGTTTAAAAATTTGTCATTGTCACTTACTGTGGGTTACACTTGCCTCCAAAGCTAGCTTGTACATTCCCTGAATTCAGTGTGGGATATTTGTTCTGATGCTATGTCCATTTAGCCTAGCAAGTGTTGAATTAGAAATGAGTTAAATACCTATGTAGTTGGGGACTAACCATTTGTAATGGGGTAACATTGAGTTTCAAAATATCTATAGAACTATATAGAGGTCATAGAGGAAAAGGGTAAGGAATAGAGTAGGTGTTTCTTTAAGTAAATTATTTTACAGCAGACTTTTCTATCCCTTTGAAACTCCTATGATAGTGTAAGTCATTTAGCTATGCTGTCTGAGCTTTTTATTCATGACTGCTGCATGATGTATAATTTTAAAGGCGCTGTGCTAACTGGTATTTAAACAGGAAAATAGAGACTGAGGTATTTGCAATGAAATGCAGAAGAACAGGAAAACATGAGCTGGTTGGTGCTTTGTAGGTCATTATTACCCTTGCTTAATAAAGTAATAGATGCTTCAGAATTGCTTTGAAGTAGTTGCCAACTGCTGCACAGGGCTGTGAAATCTAATACTTCTGCCTTTAAACAGTGTGTGAAAGTGCAAACTGTAGTACTTGTGAATTCATTCAGTGACTTCCAAACTGTAGTCTGGGCAGGAAAGAGGAACAGGAAGACTGAAAAAGGAGGGGAAACAACCTGCACAACATTCGGTAGCTGGACGTCAGAGTTGGCTGACTTCTAGCTATGCAGGCTCCAACTTTACAGAGATAAATTGTGGTTTCCCAAAAGGATATAAAGGAATTAAAGGAAGGAACTTTGATCTTCTTAACATTTTTTTTAATTTAATAAGCCCATGCAGAATTAAGTGAAAGGCAGTTCAACCTACATTTAATTAAACACTTATTGGGATACCAAATTTCAGAAGGTGGAAATTAGGGTCCAAATAATAAAGGGGGACAGGTCAGGAGAATGTTTCATGGGTTTGATTTAGAGGACTACTGTGGGAGTCTTGCCAGTCTTCTGTGGAAATGATTTTATGTTATCTGCCTTCCCTTCCTGAGCAGGTGGTCCATGTGACAAAGTTCTTGAAAATGTCAGAGCCATTTTTATGTGTCATGAATGCCACACCAGAAACTAGGGAAGCTTTATTCTCGGTCCTATGTCATGACCTTGGGTATATATTCACAGTCTTTGTTTCATTCAGGAAAAACATGATAACCAGTTTGCTGCCCTTACCCAATCTGCTTGTTAACAAAGTATGCTAGAACAAAGGTTGACTTTCTGGCTGCTCGGTGCCTGCTGAATTGTGTAAGAGGGAAATCTGAATCTGTGGCTTTAGATTTTTCTGGAGCAACAAGCCTCTAAGTCACAAGGGAACAGCAAGGACCTGCTTGTGCCACACAGTGAACATTCAGATGAGTCCTGTGGTGAGATAAAGTCTTTCTTGGGGCATTGGTCCTGGACACTGATTGTCTCCAAAATTGTATCT
>PVIC010014121.1:17220-37114 GCA_004025085.1 Thryonomys swinderianus
TCGATCCCCGGTTACCACATACAATGCTGGGCGTGGTGGCTCACGCCTGTCATCCCAGCACTCGGGAGGCAGAGACAGGAGGATTGCTGAGTTCGCGGCAGCTTGCCTGGGCACCATAGTGAGCTCAGGGCCAGCCTGAACTACAAAGCGAGACCCTGTCTCCAAAAAGCAAAAAAAAAAAAAAAAAAAAAAAAAAAAATTGTATCTTCTAGGTCTGTGTGAGATCTTCATCTTTCTCTCACCATGAAAAAAAATCTAGATCTCACAGTATAATTGTTTTGATAAAGTGGTGACAACTGAGATAAAGTTCTGTGTCTGTACTGTCTAGTATGGCAGTCACGAGTCACACGGCTATACAAAGTAGGTGAATAGTAATTAAAACTTATGTTTAATTTTGTTTATTTTAATTTATTTCAATTAAAGTAGGCACATATGTCTAGTGGATTCTATCTAGACAAGCAAAGCTCTGGAGGAATGCAATGAGAATGTAAGCACCTGCTTTGTGTCAAACTTCAAATGGATTGAAATTTGGGGATGTAGCACCTAGTATGTGCAAGACCCTGGGTTTGATCCCCAGCACAGCCTAATGAGTGATATGAAATGAATAAATGAGTAGAACAAAATAAAATGGATGGACAGAATACTCATTGTATGTTTTTAAAGTTTAGAAGTTTCCACTTATTTTTTTTGCATGATGCTACACTACTAATCATAAAAACAAGGTGTGTTCAGCTGGAGATTTAGTTCAGTGGTATTGGTGCCTGCCTAGCAAACACAAGGTCCCTGGTTCAGTCCCCGGTAGCCACATACAGCAATACCAAATGCGGTGACTCACACCCACCAGCAATCAGTACCACATACCACATTGCCAGACATGGTGGCTCATGCCTGTCATCCTAGCACTTGGGAGGCAGAGGCAAGAGGATTGCTTAGTTCGAGGCTTGCCTGGGCTACATAGTGAGCTCAGGGCCAGCCTGAATTACAAATTGAGACCCTGTCTCAAAAACAGAACAAAACAAAACAAAAACAAGGTGTGTCCTTGGAGTATAAGGACCTCATGCAAAAGAAAGAAGCAAAAATAAAATAAATCAAACACCTGAATTCACAGGTATTCCTGGAGAAGGGCTGATGATTATCACAGGACCAAGTATTTCCTGTGATGAGAACTGGTAATGTCTCAGTGAGTAGGTCACTTTCCGACTATCACTAACTTCTGGCTATTGGGCTCTTGTACATTCTCTAGTGTTGGAGAGCTTTTTAACTCCTTCCAAGGTGTATCTTAGGGGAAAACAAAACAAAACAAAACAAAAAAATAAAGAGAAGAAGATGTGCCAAGTGGTGAGAAAATGCTTAATAAGGCAGGCTCTAACTTGCCTCTAGGTCATTGCATACATGACTGTAAGTCACTTATTTGGAATGTGGAACACGCTTCTTTATGAGAACACTTTTATAATTTGCTGCTTTCCAAAGCTAACCCCAGGTAGTCTACTTTGCACATCATAAAACTCAAGAACAGGATATTTTAATACAACTATTAGAAAATGCTTCTGTGGAATACTAGTTCATGAAAACTCATATCAAAATCCAGAGATAACCATTAGCTAGGATTGCTCCCCCAAAATATACACGAAATTTAAAAAATTAAATGAGAGCTAATTTTTTTCTTTTAAGTGTAGATTTCTTAAAGAAAAGCAGGATAAACTTAGATATAGAAGGAGATTTGGGGGAACTTTCTGAAGAGGACATTTTGGGTATTCTGGGCTAATTTGAAGTGGTGTTTGTACTTCTTAATCCTAGCTCTAAATTTCACTTCAAAATGGTTCAAATCTAAGTTGGTGGCTGTCTTTTTCTTGTCTGTGGGCATGCCAATAAGTCTGCTCTTAGAGTCACTGAACAGCTTCGCTTTGACTTCCAACAGGGAGAGGGAAAATTTGAGAGGGGATAAAAGGACAGATAGACTCTGAAAGACAGAGAAAAGAAAGAAGTAAAAGTGAGGATAAACGATGGTGGTGAAATGTATTGACTAGTGAATAGCCATAACCTCGCCTGCTCACAGAGCATTTCAGCTGCTAGCAACAACCAGATCAGATGATTTTCGTTAATTATTTCCTGTTGCTTTCATGATAAACTCCTCATATATCAAAACCAGAGCTCAGAGGTATGCCCGCACTCCTTTCAGTAAAAGCAGAGGCTTCTGGGTGGATGTTCCAGCCTTTCCACCATCAAAGACCCTTCAGTTACTACCTTCTACCATGCTGAGCCAGACCACAGAAGCACAGAGAAGGTGGCAGCTATAATGTAAAATGAGCCTCTTGCAAAGGATGACAAGGTTAGTGAAGAGGAGAATAGATGGGTTCCTGCTGCTCCAGGTCCCAGAGAGATTAGGAAATGAATTAAGAGCTGGTGGGGTGCAAGATGGGTTTGCTCACAGAGCAAGTGATGGGTAGCAGGAATTACAGTTTTGACAAACCAAGAGTCCCAAGGGCAAGGAATGCCTCGGTGACATCTTCGCTAATGACAGCAGAAGCATTTATGACCACACGCAAGTCCTCGTCGTGGCCAGGTGTGATGGCACATGTCCATATTCCCGGAACTCTGGGAGTCTGAGATAGAAGGATCACAAGTGCTAGCCCAGCCTGGGCAATTTAAAGACTTAGAAGATCCTGTTTCAAAATTTAAAAATAAAATAAAATAACAGGGCTGAAAATGTGGCTCAGTGTGAAGGTACTGGATTCAATCTCCAGAACTGGGGAAGAGTTGTACGTGTGGCTAGAAACATGTTAGGCTTTGTGGATTTGCAGGGGTCACTTTTTTCAGGGAACATCCTTCAAATAGTCTTTTCTCTACACCCAAAGGATAAAGGTATAAAATGTGTTAAAATAATGTACCTTTTGGGGGACATCTACTATTGATCCTTACACATTCCACAAGTATTTCAACAACATGTAGTATACCTTGGGCACCCTTTAGTGTCACATAAAGTGAACACTAGCCCCGCATATGGACACTGTTTTCAAAGAATCAAAGTCTAGTTCACTTAACCTCTTATTTTAATCACAGGACCTATCTACTCTATTTACCATGGTACTGAATAGCATTAGAACACCAGTAAAAGCAAACAGAAGCATTTTCCTTGTAGTATATTTATAACTTCCTCTAGATTTAGAGGCTTGCCATGGCTGAATAGAAAACTAAATATAAACCACATTTGTGTTTCTCTTCAGAAGCCTATTGGACATTAAAAAGGAAGGACAAGAATATGAGCTTTGTGCAAAGGCTTTCGGTGTAAATGAACAGCTGTATGTAGCTCAGAGAAGCAGTTTGTTACTAAAAATAGATTCTGTCTAACTATAGCAACTAGAGCATTTAATACTCAGAATCTGCATAGGCAGAAATAAATTCCCCAAAGGGTGTGTGATTAAGGAGTGGGTGTGTAGCAGTAAGCAGAACTGTGGCCCCACATCTAGGGTTGCATAATCATGTGTTAGCCTTAATCACAGACGCTTACTACACACACCTAAGATTTTTCTAGTCTCCAAGACAATTAGGAATCAGTGTGAAATGATGAAGCTAAAGGGAGAAACATCTATATAAGGCTATTTTTTTTTTTTTTTTGAGACAGGGTCTCGCTTTGTAGTTCAGGCTGGCTCTGAGCTCACTATGTAGTCCAGGCAAGTCTCGAACTCAGCAATCCTCCTGCCTCCACCTCCCGAGTGCTGGGATTACAGGCGTGAGCCACCACGCCCAGCACTGTGGTATGTGGTGCTGATTGCTGGTTGATTGCTGGTGGGTATGAGTCTCCACGCCCAGCATTGTATGTGGTTACTGGGGATCGAACTCAGGACCTTGAGCTTGCAAGGCACGCTCCGGAACCACTGAGTTAATCCTCCGGCCCCTATATAAGGCTATTTTTAGCTCACTAAGTCAAACTGTTTTGTGAAAAGGCTGGGGAGAGTGAATGGAAAAGGAAGATATAAACGTTCAGAAAGAAAGATGTGTAGACTTGACATGCAATAGTGTACTTCAGATATGAGATTCATTGAGAAGAACTTTAAAGACATTAATTTCAAAATGCCTCTGTGTTTTATTAATGTTTGTGTAGTTAGGTTATCAAGAGGTCTATTTTCTAAGATGAATTCAAATTTTAATATAGAATAAATTGGTTCATTACTTAATTTTGTTAACTAGTGTTTAGCAACAAATTGTGTTTGCTCGTCAAATCCACATTTAAATGTCAGGCCTTGATATACCAGCCTGGGGTCCTCGGGGAATGACTGCCTTTGGAGGAGACCCTGAGGTTTGGGTCTTCAGGCTGTAATTAGCTTATAAGAGGAAAAGAGACCCTAGAGTTCTCCTTCTTTCCTTCTTACTCTTTCTGTCCCTACCCACTACGTGAGCACACAGCAAGAAGGTGTTTGTTGGCAATTTTGGAGAGCATCCTAACCAAGAACCTAGTATACTCAGAGTTTGCTACTGGACCTCCAGCCTCCAGAGCTATGTAGAATAAATACATGCTATTCAGTCTGTGGCATTTTAGCATAGCAAACTCAGTAAGCTAGTACAACCTGCATTGGCACATCATGTTGCAATATTATATGATTATCACTCAATAATCAGCCAATCAGGCACATCCATTCCTCTCTCTATTTCTTTTCCTTGCTTATCCGAGGTTGAAACCCTTTGACAATGTCAACAGCTGAAGACTTCGCCCAATATATTTTCTGATCTTAATTGGCCTACTTGTGATAAAATGCTTAAAGCAGTTCCACAATGCACAGATTTAATTTTTTTTTTTTTTTGAGACAGGGTCTCGCTTTGTAGTTCAGGCTGGCTCTGAGCTCACTATGTAGCCCAGGCAAGCCTGGAACTCAGCAATCCTCCTGTCTCTGCCTCCCGAGTGCTGGGATTACAGGTGTGAGCCACCACGCCCAGCACTGTGGTATGTGGTATTGATTGCTGGTGGTATTGATTGCGTGAGTCTCCACGCCCAGTATTGTATGTGGTTTCTGGGGATCGAACTCAGGACCTTGTGCTTGTGAGACAGGCACCGGAACCACTGAGCCAACCCTCCGGCCCCAGATTTGAAATTTTTAACTGAATGACAAGACCTAATATGTAAAACATTTCTGTTCTGTAACAGTTAAGTACGAAACACAGGAAAAATAGGACTGCTTATGTTTGACTACTCATGGCCACACCTTTGCTTTGAAATAGTAACAGTTGGGATCTTGACAACAGAGAATGACCTGGCTCCATATCTATGAGTAAAAAAACATTAAAGAAGCGGGGCACAGTGGCTCACGCCTGTAATCCCAGCACTTAGGAGACAGAGGTAGGAGGATTGCTGAGTTCAAGGCTTGCCTGAGCTACATAGTGAGTTCAGGGCCAGCCTGAACTACAAAGCCAGACCCTGTCTCAAAAAAACAAAAAATTAAAGAAATATACCTTCCCATGTGGATGAATTTACCTAGCTGCATAAAGTTTATATATATATATAAATATATATAATTTTTGTTGTTGTTGTTTCATTTTGTTTTTGAAACAGGTTCTTCCTTTGTAGTTCAGGCTGGCCCTGAGCTCACTATGTAGCCCAGGCAAGCCTTGAACTCAGCAATCCTCCACCTCCTGATTGCTTGGATTACAGGCATGAACCACCACACGGAGCATTGTGGTATGTGGTATTGATTGCTGGTGGGCATGAGTCATCATGCCTGGTATTGTTGTATATCATTTCTGGGGATGGAACCAGGGACCTTGTGCTTGCTAGGCAGGTGCCAGAACCACTGAGCTAAATCTCTGGCTCAAGGTTTTTTTTTTTTTTTTTGCTTTTTGGAGACAGGGTCTTGCTTTGTAGTTCAGGCTGGCCCTGAGACTGGCTCAAGTTTTAATATATTTGATGAATCCCTTTCTTGCAACAACCATTAGGTTAATCTGAGAAATTAAAATATAATTAAAATTTTAAAAGAATAAAATCATCCCCCTAGATATGCTACATATGTTATCTCATTTTTATTTGTATTTGGGTGCCAAATTATAGTGACAGATATTCCAGTACTTTGTTTCTGATAGAAAAACTCAAGCAGAGAAGTTCCACTAAGCAGATAATTTATTCCTCTGTATTATGTATTTCCTTCTAAAACTCTAGCTGGGGTTGAAATTCTACCTCTGTTCTCAGATGCATAGGCCTAAATATGGATAAAAGCAGGGAACTATTTTTGTTCGGTCATATGTATACTAATAGTTTCTAATAATTTCATAGTCTGATAGTTTCATATGTATAATAATTTCTAATAGTTCAAATTCATATCATAGGATAACCCTGAACTTCTTTAAATAGCCTGCTTGGGAAAACTGAAGACTGTCCAAAAAGCATGTTATTTTTTTCCAGCCAGCACCTGAAGCCTCTGTCCTCAGGGGGAAGGTAAGATCCAAAGTGATGAGCACCATTAACAAACCCAGAAGGACTCCCCGTGGAACAAGCCTTGCCTCTAGCTTGCTGTAGGTTTTCATTCCTTGGCCATACTTAATCTCCTTCATTCTTTCTTTAAAATGCCTATTACCTCTGCACAAACTAAGGCTGAGTTCAATGCAGTAGTACAGTACTGGTTAAAATCTATTCTTGACACTCTCATAGGGTTTGGCTTTGTTTATCTCTGATACTATGTACTTCCTGGCCCCAGACTTTACTGAAACAGCAAAAGGGAAGTCATTCATAGCAAGAACAGTTCTTAGTTCTTATCACAAGCACTGAGCGTTTGTGGCATAGGCAAATCAGGTATTAGGCTACCTGTGATTCACAGTACAGATGTACACAGCTCTTTCCTGTGAAAGGGAGGGTGAAGGGGCAGGGATTTAGTTCAAGTGGTACCATGCCTACTTTGGAAGCACAAGGGGTGGAATTCGACCCCCGGTACCGCAAAAAACAAAACAATAAACAAAAGGGAAGGTGAGTGTAATTGTTACTGCTATGAGAATAACCTCAATTTGGTCTGACTTTTTTTTTTTGCGACAGGGTCTCGCTTTGTAGTTCAGGCTGGCCCTGAGCTCACTATGGTGCCCAGGCAAGCCACCGCGAACTCAGCAATCCTCCTGTCCCTGCCTCCCGAGTGCTGGGATTACAGGCGTGAGCCACCACGTCCAGCATTGTGGTATGCGGTGTTGATTGTTGGTGGGCGTGTCTCCACACCCAGCATTCTATGTGGATCCCGGGGATCGAACCCAGGACCTTGCGCTTGCGAGGCAGGCACCAGAACCACTGAGCTAACCCTCCGGCCCTTGGTCTGACTTATTAAAGAAGTCAATCATTTTCTCATTTCAGTAATAAATTATTTCTAACACACCTCCTGACTGACTACTATACGCATTATCAGAACCTCATAGTTCAGAATCTGTTGTGTCATTTGTGAGACCACAGGAACAAAGCAGTTCAATTTGAAAGCCTTGAGGAGCATATTTACAATGGGTGCTGCCCAGGGACTCCCAAGAGCCCCATGAAGGCTGGGATTCAGCTCAGTGGTCAATTACTTGCCTTGTTCCTGCTGGGTCCTACCTTCAGGCCCCACCCCTCAGGTCCATGAGCTTTGCATGTCTGGAAGAACTCTTTCAATTTATAAGCACCCAGGCAGCTAAAATCATAAAATCAGTTCCTTAAAAACCTCTCCTGAACCCTGGAGCCCCTCAAGGAGGCTAGAGGTGCATAATAAGGTAGAACAACAGTGTTTGGCAAGCAATGCTACCGTGGCCATGCAAAAGGTGGTCAGCACTTCAGGGAACCCTGAGTGAAAACATCCGAGGAGGAGCAGGGCTGCTACAAGCTCTCTTGGAGTCATCACAGCTAATGTTAAATGCCTTGCTACCAAGAGACTGCTCCTTGGTGCACATGTTGTTAGAAGCCACAGAAGTGAGTCTGTAGGGAGCAGAACTAAGAATGAGTTCAGGAATCCTACCTGGCTACAAATTTTTACTAGCTCCTTTGAGAGAAAGGCTAGCTAGGAAGTGAACACCAGAACTCTGCAGTACAGCCTTTGCAGTTTGTTTTCTGGGTGTGGTGCTGTTAGCTGGGTCCCGTTGTTGCTGGTTGTGCATGGGCACGATTGTATTAATGATTAGTAATCTCTCATTTTTCATCTCACACTATGGACTTTATCACTTTCAATGACATTTTTATATAGTATTGCATCAAAGAACCCATTCAGATGTTTTATACAAAAAATCTATACAGGTGGAATCCCCTGCTAAGTTCGTATACAGTTGCGGAGGATCCCAAGAAGGAGTCCTGGCAAATGCTTCTCAGAGCACATTTAGATAAGGCTTCCTCCATCCTGGGTGTATTTCATGTTGCCCCAGAACAAGCTACACATCTGCTGGTTGTGGTCATATTCTTATCACTTATATTTGGTGGGGAGAGGGAAAGATATATATAATATTATATGAATTTCAGGAGAAAGATAATCAAATTTAAAGGGTTTCAAAATAACTATAAAATAAGCAAAGAAAATATGATATGATTGAAAAGGTGATAAAGATTCACTTTTAGGAACAAATATTTGGAATTTTACTCAAAATGAATAAAAATTCCAATAAAAGACCCATAGCATCTATGTGAAGATGTAAGCCTGGGTCAGCATTAATTCATCAGTCTCTGTCATTTTCTGTCTCTGTCTCTCTCTGACACACACATTCTCTCTCTCTCTCCCCCTTCTTCTTATTTAGACAATGAGAAATTATGCCACTGGGGAAATAACCTAACCATGAACTCTACTTGGTGTTCTGTGCTCAAAATGAAACTATGTTTGATCCTCACCAAGACATTTACAGTAAAGTGGTTCCATCCACAGAGTTGGATGAAAATCTGAGTTGGGTAGAGAAGAGTTTTCTTTTACTAACAAGTTCAGATGTAAGAAAGACATGTTGAGCAAGGATTTTGAACTTTTTTTGCTGATGAGAACCGAAGCCTCCTTCACTGTTAGCAGCAGCAGTTGCTTAGCTCTTTCGCTAAGACAGGACCTACCTTGTACTTGTGCCTATACTGAAACCAGAGTTTTAATGGGAATCCTAGTTATAAGCAGATGAATGGTTAATCAGAGCATTAGTAATATTGCAGAGTGATCACCTGAAAAGGCATCAATGAAATAATCTTTAAAATAGTTTTTTTTCTTAAAATACTTTTAGAATAAGACAGGCTAAGAATATATAGAAGAAAAAGAAAACTATAATCACACTTTTACAATTATGCAATTTGTTTATGCAATTCATGATTAAAAGAAAATAGGGCAGAAAGACTAACAAGAAAAAAAAGAATCCTCAACCTGCCAGTTTAATATACAAGATTTTCATTTAGTGCCATTTTTGTTTTGAGAACTCTCAGATATGAGACCAGATTCACAGAGAGGAGGGAGATATAGAACCTAAAGAAATAGGATTATTTTGTATTAAAGAAATATCTTTCAGGGTAGGAATGTGGAGTTCTGTCCACACTCTGTCTTTAAATATATGTGATACAATTTGTAGAATTGTACCAGTCAGCTTTCCTATTGCCAGGACAAGATACTGACACAACCTAAAGGAGAAACTTTTTGGCTCACGGTTTCAGACCATGGGTAGCTAGTGCCAAGGCTGAACATCATGGCAGAAGGGGGCGGGGATAAAGCTGCTCAATTTCTGGTGGCCAGGAAATAGAAGGCGGAAGAGTGCTGGAGAGGAAAGGACCAGGGACCAGAGATTGGCCCAAAGGTTACCTCTGTGACCTACCCAGCCATGGCCTGAAGCCTGGTTTACCTGTCTGCTAGGCAGCTTTTGAGCCAAATAAGTTGATGATCAAGATGAAACATTATAAGGATTACACAGAAAACTAATTATAATTGAAATACGATTATCAAAATACTAGCAAAAATCTAACTTGATAACAAAGCAATACGTGTATTACTTATTGCACTAAATAACAGTATTTAGCAGCAGGTCTGAACTCTCATCCTTTTGAAGTTGCAGTGCACCTAACTGAGATTTCGAATGTTTTCACTGTGGTCATCAGGTATGAGAATATCTCAGGCATCTGCTTGTGACAGTCTCAAGCCCTGCTCATAGAAGTGTGTTGCTGCACCTTTTAATAAGTAAAATGTAAATTTCAGCTAGAGGTTAGTAGGTCACATAGAAGTGAGGGACAATAAAGAGGTGATTCTTTCTGGCCCAATTTGACACACACCTTAAATTCTCTCTAGGAACCTTTAGCTAAGAACCCTGGCCACGCTGTCTCCAGTCCTTACCATGTTCTCTTACTGGTGCTTTTGCAAAAGGAATTCAGTTCAGTTCAGCTCAGTTTCTCAAAGGGGAATCCCCCTTTATTCATCCAGCCTATTTATATGGCATAGCTGCCATGTGTGACGGACTTCCTGTTGACCCTCTGTCCTGCTGGAGCCCCATGCCACCCAAAGGGGGACCCACCATGGCCTAACTGGGTCAGTGCTGAAGAGGGCGCATCTGGCTCTTTTAGGAATGGATGTTTATAGCCCTTGCTAGAGTTTCTAAGCTGTGTGCTCCAGCTTCGTGCTTGGTAAAGCTGTCACATTGCTCTCTGAACATCTCCCGTGCTTTGCCTCTCCTTGGGACTTCCCATGGCACACCCAGGTGGCTGGAGACGGCTGCAGGAGTACTGCAATGGTCCCCTTCCTCTGTCTTCTAGGCTGTGATAAGAGACAGCCAGGCAGCTGGTTACTCATTATTTCTAGTGTGTTTCTGGAAAAAAGCATTTGGCTATGGAGACTCACTGCAGACCTTCCCAGTGTGGGTGGGCATCATGCAATCCTGTTCAAAGGCCTAAACAGAATGAAAGCTCGGTAAAAGCCATATTTCTCCTTCTGCTTGAGCCGCGGTGTCTCTCCTCCTCGGTAGTCAAACGCTGCCGTTCCCTTTGTTGAGCGCTGGGCTCCAACAGGACTCGCACGGTTGCCTCCCCTGGCTCTCAAGCCTTCTGACATGGCCTGAAGACCCGTCTCTGGCTTTCCTCGGACTCCAGCTTGCAAATGGCAGCTCGGAGGGCATTTGTGCCTTCATAATCATGCATGCCCATCTTTCACGATAAGTCTTTTCTATCTTTCTGTGTATCCTAGTGCCTCAGCTACGCATACAAGGTTACGGGCAGGCTCTGGAGTCAGGCAGGTGGGGTACACAGCCAGCCTCGACTTCCACTTATTTGGAACTTTCGAAAAATCTTCTCTGTCTCAGTGTTTTCATTCACTAAATGGGAGTGATGATAGAATCTACCCTGTGGGGTGAATGAGAATTTAGTGAGTAAATTCTTGTGACAGTCTTATAAAAATACTGGGAACCTGAAGCATGCTTGGTAAATATTAGCTATTATGAATATGAATCTGAAGGAAGTGTGGGTAGAGGAATGTTATTAATTGAGCCCTACCCTTAACAATTTGTATTAAAACATCTGGATGCTCACACGGGTAAACTGAACTAGACACCTGCATGATCATATCTATTCATGCTGAATAAATATAACTAGTTAAACTTCGCC
Source organism: Thryonomys swinderianus (assembly GCA_004025085.1). NCBI lineage: Eukaryota > Metazoa > Chordata > Mammalia > Rodentia > Thryonomyidae > Thryonomys > Thryonomys swinderianus. Next base: position 28,742 of record PVIC010014121.1, read on the forward strand.
CATCTTTAGGGGAACATAATCCCTGCTGACTCTGAGATATGTGTACTAATATGGCTGAATAGCTGATTAAAACAGCCCTAAGAACAACTCTACGAAATCAAGGTTTTTAATTAAATATCCATATGTCAATGGTTTTTAAATAGCTAGTCCTTCTAGTGTCCTAAGTGTCTCTGGCCCATTCTTTGGATATTCTCCAACCAAAAGGCCCCAGGCTCTCCCCGTGGTGCAAGGCTGCCTAGTCTGCTATGGTTATTAAGGAAGAAGTTGCTAGGAGTCTATTGTTTATTGAGCATTTGATGACTTTTATTAGATGTTGAGATTGTACAAAGCCCTCTGATGGTTTGGACTCCAAAGTTCTTACTTATCATTTCTTCAGAGTAAGATTCAAGGCCTACTTTGAAGAGGCATTTATGACTGTGCTTAAACCTCTGTGCTGTGGCCCTATAAGTCTAATTATCTCAGCTCAGAAACATGCAAGAATTACTGTCTAGTTCTCTTAGGAGAAGCATACGGTGAGGACTGATTTAGCAGAGGCCCTAACAGGATTATCAGCAGGCACCTGGCTCCAGAAACCCACCAGCTGCATACAGCCTGAGAGCTGCGAAGTCCCTGTGCCCAGCAAGGGGAAGCCGAATGAACCCTGGGATCATGTTATAGTGTTACTTCCTGGCACCGTGGTAGGTCATCCCGTGCACACAACTGATCCGACAGCTGAACTAACAACTCAGGAGAGCAGAACATGAAAGGATAATTATTTGGGCTTTTAAGAACTTCTAGGATTTGGCTCCATTTTCTTGTCTCTTCTCCAACAGGTTGTCCCATGGAGTTTTTCATTTCTGTGTTTTTAGTAGAGCTCTTTCCCCTCCCAGAATTTCTTTCCCTTCTACAATTCGCTGATGAAATGTACAACCCACACGCCACAATGGTCTGGAAGTCTCCCAAGACCGAATCTACAACCTAACAGTGGTTGGATCACACAGGCTTCTTTCATTATGTGATGTAGATCAGAACTTCCTTCTTCAAAAGATTGGAAGAGTAAGAGGAAGAGGAATGGAGATAAACAAGACTGACAACCCTGTTATGAATCAAACACTTCTGAGAACTGTGATTTGATCATTCATGGGGACAACATGCATGGACCAGACATATGTCAGGCACTGGAGGTTTTCTAAGAAGCAGGACACAAAGAGACAAACCCCAAACTACCCGTGCATTTAGTTTTTTCTCTCCATTTATGAAACATGACTTTCATAGTGACATTGCTTATCTATTTTATGCACAATCACATAGGTACAAATAAATACGTATGGAAAAAGAACTAGATGTTTTTGTTCTACACCAGGAAATTTCTCCCTGTAGGTTAGTATTGTGACCATCATTATTCATCTCTACCCAGTTATATCTTGTACACTAATTTAAAAGAGAAAGGTGGTAGAAGCAGACTGAAATGAAAGAGCCAGGGTACATACATGTGCCTATATGTCCCCTGTGACTTAAAATGGATTATTATTTTTTCCCCACATCTCTTTGGACCTTGGTTTGTAACACCCATGAGAGTACCAAACATTTGTCACTGGGGTGTAAAGGCGGTACATATGCAAGCCAGGCCACCTGCATGGAGAGGCCTGGTTAATTTACCAGCCAGTTTGTGCAGATAGGGAGAGGCCCAGACTGAACTCAGCAGCAAGCTCATGCTCAGATAAGCAAGGGCAGGCGTCCCTGGAGGTGCAGACAATTACAGAAAAGCCAGCTCATTGCAGCCTCACCAATAGTTTGCAATTTGCTTCTTGCTTTCCTTTGGGCTTTGGGCCAATGTTGTTCAGGGGGAATTACAATGCTCATTTGCAAAACAAAAACAAAACGCCTGACCCTTTTTGGGGGATAAGTATAACAATTTTATTAATATAAATTGTTTCAAGTTTTACAGGCAAGAGGGGCTGTCATTGTTTTGCTTATCGTGTGAAGCAGGTTTTTATATGTGTGATTCACCGTTGCTTGTAAGTAAGCAGGTTTTTTTTTTATTAATGGGAGTAATATAGCTGCTATTTGTTGCTAAGTGAATACATTACACATGAAGTTTTCTGTAGGCTTTGGGTCCAAAGACATTTAAGGGAAAGTTTCTCAGAGATGATAATGTGAGGTTAGAGTAGGATAATTACAAAGAGTTATTCATGTTAATGTAGTAATTTCTAATTAACAGCATGACTTTCAAATAAACAATCTAGCTATGTATCTAAGGACCAATATCTTTAATTGCCCTGTGATAAACTACAAACTAAACCCACAGCAGGATAACAGATAGCAGTAAAATCTGTCAATTAAACAAATATCGTTATGCCTCTTTAGCCCTGCTCACTTGTTAGAGTGCTGAAAGCAGAATTTTAATGGAGAATTATTTAAAAGACATTTAAACACGTTGGAACACATGTCTTCTTATGTAGGAATGGGTGAAAGTTTTCTTTAAAATTCTTCAAAGCTGATCATAAAGGAACAAAGCACATACAAAAATATTTAGGTAGAAAATTTCTTCCTTTGAAGACTTACACGTTTACAAGGAGAGCTCAGCCAGAATTATCAGTACTCGAATCAAACATTCATTGTTCCTGTTTCTTATGCATGAACACCATGTACCAGCTCACCATGATTACCATCTAATTAGGCCAAACTTCACTGGAAGTTAGTAAACACTTTCATCATAGCTATGTTCTTGGTCTCTTCTATCTAGCATATTATTAAATACAGTAAATTTGCTGAACTCTTAAATAATCTATTAGGTAATTTCTAAATATTACTCTGATGTGTGTGGAGTGGAATTACCATCAATTTATGCTTGAAGTGGGATACTGAGCATATTCAAATTATCTTTCAGGATGTCACAGGGTAAGGATTGAGATCTAGAGGGTAGGTGGCATAGTGATCACTATGGCTTCTCATTTCTCTACATGTTTTTTCTGAAGTCTTTCTGATAGCAGCCTTTGTTCTTTTGGTGCCAATCCTGCCCAATGCATGTGAACTCAGTGGGTGGAGGCCACAGTAGACTCCCTTATGTTGACCGCAGGGAAGAGACGCACGATTCCACATACCCTTTTGTGTGCCTGTGGCAATTGACTCATGTAGGACAACCTGGGTCAATCACTGCATTCCTGAAAGTTCTAAACTTGGTGTGAACTGTTTTGTGTTGCAATTACTACTCTGAGAGCACATGGTTGGCAGCCATGAGAGGCTGTCTTGGGAGATACAAATTGAAAAATGAACTCAACCTATGTCAAGGGAGATGAAGAAAAGAGAAATTGAGATCTGAGGATGTTATTTAGACACGTGTCTAAAGCTAGAGATGATAATTCTACAATTTTCACAGGTAAGGTGATTTTGTAGGAGCTACTTTGAGCTGAACTTAAATCACTTGAAATCCAAGGGGTCGTTATTAATACTGAGGGTTACCTGTTTCTTTAAGCAACATCCAAAGCAAATTTACCTTGATTAGAAGCCAGAGTGTAATTACTATTTACAAATTCTACTGAACAAGGGGGATTTTCTCTATTAAGGAGGAAGGTATAATTTGCTAGATGGTCCTATTAATTTAACAAAATACATTGATAAATATTATTAGAAATCTTCCAAACCAGTTTACACTACATTTGTAGATGATTTCTGCTTCAATTATGCATTGTATATATGGGGTTTCTGCTCAGAGACAGTTCATTCAGTTTGTTGATGCTCACAAAGTAATACAGAGAGCAACACAAGCACGCTGAAGTCAGAACAAAAGACATTACCACTTCTTTTTGCACATAGTAGTTAGAAATAACACCTCAGAATCACCTCATCCATGTCTTGTTCCTGTACGTTTTCCTCACTGTTTGTGATTTATTTTCTACACTTTCTGACCTCAGAGGTCTGAGTCTCAACCTCTATGCTAATTAGCAGCATTCACACCGTCATCTTTCTCATTTCTTAGCTTTGACCCGATTTCTAAATCTTGCTCCCTCTAATCCATGTGCTCGCCTCTCCTTCTGGGAAGTGCCTACTTCACCCCCACTGTGGCATCTAATTCCTCCAGGACTGACCTATACTCCAGGGTGCTGCCTTCCCTTGCAGTGACTTTAAACCTCCCTGTGCCCCAAATCTGAATTGTCATCTCTAGAGTATGTTATTACAGTCTTTTAGGGAGGGTTACCCAAATCAAATTCTGAAAAATAAAATCCAATGATTCACTTTTGTCTTGTTTCCTTCTCTGAAAAAGCGTAGGGGTCTCTGGGAGAAGTGGCACAGGAAGTCTCATTCATACTGTCTTTGTTTTGGGAAACAAAGCTAAACACCCTGGGTCCCATACCTCCTCTGTGGGAGGTAGCAATAGGGATTGGAAAATTGACCCCTCGTCAGGGAGGGGGGGACCCTGATAAGTCTCAGTGAATTTTGATAACCTTCTTCCTCTTATCAGCAATTGGTTTAAGGACTCAGACAGATCCTGACATTCCATGTGTGACAGCCAAAGGGTACATGACATATGTTGGTCCCAACAGAGAGTAGAGAAGGCTTTGGTCTGTCGGAGGTGGGGAAAGGCTCTTCCTCTTTCCTCCTTTCTTATCCCAAGTCCCTTGCTGCTTCTTGGATGGGAACAAAGAGGCCTGGGGCTATGTTACACATAATCATATGTATGATTATATCTATATATCTATATATATTTATATCTCAACACATATACTAACCTCAAGATGAAGCTGAAGTTGTGTTAACAGGGCAAAGAGATAGTATGAACTTGAGTGTTTCATGATGTTGTTCATTCACTGGGTCACCCAACAACTATCAAGACTTACAGATAAATGACCTCAATTATACAACTAATGTAACCAACACACTGAGTTTATTAGGATTCTTTTCTAGGGTCTAGTTCTGAATAGTGAAGAATAATTACAGGGGGAAAAAAGGGAAATGAGAAACATTTTCTAGAGGACTGGGTAGGATAGATACAGGGACAGGGAGTTAGGGCTATCAGAAAATGAGCCTTTTATATTTCAAAACATGCCTGAGAGTCGGGTCTCTATCCAAGTAGGGTGGGGCTGAGGTTATTTTTTCTATTATGGATAAAAGCTCCTTTCTGAAATATCCCCTGCATTCCTCCATATTGTATTACTGTGATTCAGAGACCTTGGTGTTTCCAGGCAGAGATCACAAGATTAGGCCTCAGGTAAAAGCCCAGCGTTAACTTGTGTGAATCCCTTTCCATTTTACAAAGGGCTGCTGCTCTCTGATTACCTTTGAGCCATAGAATGTGCTTTGGAGTCCATGTTTATCATCTACCTTGTGCAGATGGGGCCTCTGAGACTCATGCAGATGAAAGCAACACACAGAGCCTCGCAGTTTGTGATATCAAAGCGAAGACCTGCTCCAGAACCCAATCGGAGGCCAGGCACCTCTACCACCCATGCTGCCTCTGCTGCTCCACAACAGCCTCCACCCTTTCCAGGCTGTCGGTGTGGTCCTTAAACTCAAAACCAGTTTTCCTTTTGGCATCTCTTTGGAAAGGCAGCCCCAGGGCCTTCCTTATCTGTTGTGGTTTTGAAATTTCTCCTACCATGAAATGGGGTTTACTTCTTGGCATCTAATCCTCTTCCTTGTCCACACCCTCTGCTTCTTTGCTTCATGAGGCTTCCTGTTGGTTTGGAGTGATGGATACTCTGTGTCCACAACTGGAGTCAATTTCTACATTTGATGCAAAGGAAACGGAACTGAGCCAATTCTACACAATGGTGAAGTCAGTGCCTGGGTGCAGCTTAAGTAAGTCCCAGGAAATGTGATGAAACCGTAGAACAGGTCCCCTTAAGCCTGAAAAATATGAGCAGAAAGCAAATAAACTCTTGGATTTTTTAATCACACCTGCGAGACTACTGTTTCACCGCAAATACGGGAAAAAGCAAAAGAAGGAAAGCAAATGAAAAGAAGTGGAAACAGGAAGAAGAGAAGCCGCAAGGGAGGGAAATAAAAAAAAATATTAAGAGTCAAAGTGTGAAGATAGATGTGACAATGTTCTTTTTCCCCTTTCTGATGAGGCCATGTCTGTGATGTATAATAAACACATTCATTGCGGGAAAGCTGAATGTGGACAACACCCCCCCCCCCAACCCTCTTTGCTTCCGCTTCCCTGCTTCCTGCCCATCCTCCTCCATCTTCTAGTCCTCTTCCGTTTTCACACAGGCAGCAGTTTTCCAATCTCAAGGTTTTCACCCACTTTTGAGTTGATCTGGACATCGCTCAGTACACAATCAGCTGCTTTACTGAGGTTCCTGAATAACCCTGATGCACAAACCAGTTCTGTCTGGGATGGGTCACATCGGGTCAGCATCGGATAACATGGCGGATAGACGCAAGAGCCTACTCATGGACAAGCTCAGCCAATGGGCCCCTGCTAATGTCTATTGCATTTATTCATTGAATCGCTGGGCAAATTACAAAATTCTCTTGATCATTTCCTAATGTTGCATATTTTTCCGTCTTTGTGTAAGCTCTTACAAATTCCTGTGGGAAGCAGAGGTTAGGAAGTTATAGGTCAAATATTGTTTTAATCACTTGTCCCTGTATATGTTTCTATTTTGAGCTTCAGAAATTTCTCTCTTCCTCATTTAGTGAGGACTGCCATTTTTTTTCTGCCATTTAATGCTGTTTCTTTTTTCCCTGCCTTATAAACAGTATTATTTAGCCAAGGTGAACTTCAGATGAAGGTTAGAACCTGTCCATGAGGGATCATTAGATCAAGAGAATTTTCAATTACAGTTGAACTAGACTGACCCCTATCTGTTGCTAATGACGTCTTTGAATCCTCTGACATAGTAAATGTGGTGCTGGGGTATCTATATATAAGAAAATGTTTCTTACATACTTTCACTTTTACAACCAGGCAGCAAGTGATTTGTTAAAGCACTATGAACAAGAGGAACTGCAAAAGGGAACATGTGAACTTATTTTTACTTTACGGTAAAGATAATCCTTGGGATCCAAGAATAAAATAAACCATGTAATGACAATGCATCTTATTAGTTTCACTAATGGAACTGTGAGATTTGTCATAATTATAAAATGCAAAAGATAATTAAGGAAAGAGTTCAAGAAAATTAAAAGGGAGAAATATAGTGTAAATAATTGTGGAAAGCTATCTTCAAAAATCAAACATTTTATGTGGAGTTGTCATGCTATAATTCTGTATAATAAAACATGTTGATGACAGCAGACCCTGTGGAGTACACATTTTAAGAATTGCTCTTCCACATTGGTCAAAGGAAAGCTGTTAACTGAAACAGAGCCATGAACTGTGCAACTGTTCTGATTTTGCATTCAAGCAATGGAAGGTTTTTTTTTTTTTTTTTTTTTGAGATAGGTTCTCGCTTTGTAGTTCAGGCTGGCTCTGAGCTCACTATGTAGCCTAGGCAAGCTTCGAACTCAGCAATCCTCCTGTCTCCAGCCCCAATGGAAGGTTTTAAATGACATTATTTTTTTCTTTTTTTCTCGACTTTATAATTTCTACCTCCTGGCCTTCCTGTGTATTTGCATAGGATAGATAGCTCAAAGGTGTCAGTTTTTATAATTTTCTCTTTCCACTCATTGTTATGTGTAATCCAAAGTGAAACTCAGAGGAGGGCCAGATATTATTGACAAATAATGGTTAGGGCAGAGGACAGAAACAACCCAGCTGTTGCCTCTTACTATTTCTAGTTTTTCCACTCTTATGTCTTCAAATCTATGAGTATTCGGCAATGCTAGAGATAAGGAGAGGTCCTCCTTCCTTTGAGATCCTGTTTCTGAAAGATTTACAGACATCGTAGCTATGACAATAGTCACTGCTACTTAGTCCACAATATTTTATCCATTATCTTGTTTAAGCCTTTCAATAATCCAGTAAGAAAAGTAATATTGCATGTGACAGGTGAAAAAAAAGGAGATACATAAAGAATTAGGTAATGAGCTCAAAGCCACATAGCTCATGAATAGAACTATCAGGACTTAAAACAGATTGTCTCTCTACAAAGCCTGTGTCTTTGTTCCTGCATTCAGTGACTTTTTTTTTTTTTTTGCTTTTGAGACAGGGTCTCGCTTTGTAGTTCAGGCTGGCCCTGAGCTCACTATGGTGCCCAGGCAAGCTGCCGCAAACTCAGCAATCCTCCTGTCTCTGCCTCCCGAGTGCTGGGATGCATTCAGTGACTTAAAAGCAAGATCTTGGGCCAGAGATTTAGCTCAATGGTCCTGGTGTCTCTCTGGCAAGCACAAGGTCCAGAGTTCGATCCCTGGTAACCACATACAATGCTGGGCGTGGTGACTCATGTCCACCAGCAATCAGTACCACATACCACGATGCCGTGAGTAGTGGCTCACACCTGTAAT
>PVIC010014122.1:0-37028 GCA_004025085.1 Thryonomys swinderianus
ATTTTTAAAGAAAGATAAGAAATACTGGAATGGAAGATAAAGCTTTGAAATATGTCACTGGTATCATGAAAAGAGCAACCCGATAGCTCTAGAAATTAGTGAAGAGGTCTTGGCTAGAGATCAGGGACTTGAGTGTAAGAGCTCATAGATGATAGAGCCAGAAGAGTGGATGATTTATACAGGAAAAAGATCCATGATATTAGATATATGATTATTTACAGACCTCTACTAACCACTGAGACAGGTAAAGGGAAAACGAAAGCAGAAGGAGAAAGAAAAAAATATGCAAACATTAAAAAAGACACTCATGGCTATCAAAAAGTCAAAGCAAAGTCAATGAAGAAATTGTTGAAAGAGAAAGTGGCGAGCAGAGACCCTCATTCTGAAAATACTACTAGGAAGTGAGTTGAATTTGAGGGAAAGAAAGTACAGAAAAGGGAGGATTCTCAGAACTAGAGACTGTGATGAACATAAAACTAGGAAAAGTTAAAAAAAAAATGCCGGACATGGTGGCTCACGCCTGTCATCCCAGCACTCGGGAGGCAGAGACAGGAGGATTGCTGAGTTCGCGGCGGCTTGCCTGGGCACCATAGTGAGCTCAGGGCCAGCCTGAACTACAACGCGGGACCCTGTCTCAAAAAGCAAAACAAACAAACAAACAAAAAAAAACCAGAAAAAGTGAGACAAGAAGTCAGCTGAAAGAATAAAATCTTGGGGCCGGAGATTTAGCTCAGTGGTTCCGGCGCCTGCCTCGCAAGCGCAAGGTCCTGAATTCGATCCCAGTAACCACAAAAAGCGAGACCCTGTCTCAAAAAAAGAAAGAATAAAATCTTGGAGAAGTGAATGACATATAGAAGGTTTACTATAAGTATGTCCCTCCTTAAAATGGAATTAGTGTACTGAATAGCTGAGAATATACATCCACCTGGAGAAATGGATTAAATCTGTGGCTTCAAAGGCCCTCTGGACAATACCATTTTCTCTTCTTCCCCACAGGAGGTTACTGGTATCCACTTTGTGATTTTTTTTCTTCTGTGCACCATGCTGTTTATGAGTTTCATTAAACAAAATTAGCTATGTGTGCTTTCTCTTAATTATTCGTTAGTCTTGTCAGAGATGTACCTATTTTATTCATTTTCTTGAGAAAACATGTTTTTTAAACATATCTTCATTTGTATTTAATTATGTTCTGTCCCCATCATTATTAACATGTTTATCTTTCTGCTCTATTTTTACAGTTTACAAGTTCTTTGTTGTCTGCATCAAATGACTTTTTTCTCTTCTAATATAAGCATTGAAGGCACAAAATACATATTTAAGCTTCATCCCAAAAGTCACATTATTTATATTTTCACACTCAGGTCTAACCATGATTGATGGTCTGATTTTTTTTTTTTTTGAGACAGGGTCTCACTTTGTAGTTCAGGCTGGCCCTCAGCTCACTATGTAGCCCAGGCAAGCCTGGAACTCAGCAATCCTCCTGCCTCTGCCTCCCGAGTGCTGGAATGACAGGCATGAGCCACCAGGCCCGGCACTGTGGTATGTGGTATTGATTGTTGGTGGGCGAGTCTCCATGCCCAGCATTGTATGTGGTTACCGGGGATTGAACTCAGGACCTTGCGCTTATGAGGCAGGCGCTAGAACCACTGAGCTAACCCTCTGGCCCTGATGGTCTGATTTTTAACTGATCCAATATATTACTTAGAAATGTCTATTCAAATTAGCAAATGGGTAAGTTTTTCTCAGTTATGTTGCTATCAATGGCATTGTCAAGGAAAATTTATTTTTTATATGGTGTCAAGAATTGAACTCAGGAGCTTGCACTTGCCAGGCAGGCACAACACCACTGAGCTACTTCCCCAGCCTGTTACTGAACTGTTTGAAGTCTACTGAGACTCACTTTATGCTTGGTACTGTGAAAGGTTTCAAAGTTAAAATGAAAGTGAAAAATCTGTGTCAACTTAAAGAAATAAATAAAGAAATAAAGCTGAGGGGTTATGTAAGACATGTTTAGATAATAACTATCACAGAGAACCCTTCACAGAAGCCTTTAGCACTTTTTATAACTATTTCTGGTAGGATATCCATCCAGAAACTGTCTTTACGAACTACATACTGGCCTGGACATTTTGGACTTGAAAAATATGTGACTACACTGATTTACATCCTTTCCAGACTCTGAACTTATAAAGCCTTCACTTCTTTTCCCACTGTGGAATATTTGTTCTAATTGAAGCAATGTCTCCCAATTTGCAAATCTATTCTGCACCCAAATAAAATGATTTTTGTTCTTTATTTTTGTTACCTTTCTAATTAGTTTTCACAGTGTAACTGTTTTCTTGAGAAAGCTGTATTCTCAATTTTTATGGTGAAAAATATGTGTTTGCTATATCAAAACTGTTTATCTTTTCAAATCTTCTAAATTGTTAACTTCTAATTTCCCTTAATGATTTATTGTATTTGTTAGAAAGTTAATAAATGTGTCAGTATTTCTTCTTTTACTTGATGTATTTTGAAGTTATTAAATTCATTCACAATGGTGAATTTATTTAGAATGGTAAGCCTCATGAGGTCAGAGGTAGAGTGTTTTCCATATGGCTGGAATAAAAGTGTGAATGTGGATTAAGAACGTAAGGCTGGGATTAAAGGTGGGTCACTAGAGTTAAAGTGTGGATAATGGAAGCCACACTTGGGGTGTGAGTGTCACCAATCAATAGGCTGATAGCCTATACACAATATAAAGGGAGAGAATAAAGGCAGGTGCTTCTGCAGCAGCAGCTTGTTGCATAGTAGACTTCTTCCCACTTGCCATGGATTATTTCACCTCTGTTAGGCTACTCTATTATGCTGCCTTGCCTTGAAGTAAGCTGAATATGGAGTGCAACATCTATAAACTGTGAGCTGAAATAGATCTTTCCTTTTTTTTTTTTTTTTAAATCTTTCCTCTTTTGACATTAAGTATTGGGTTTTTTTTCTCAGCAAGAAAAGTGACTATGTCAATAGTTGTACCCTCCTTTTCTCATTTTGAAGTGACGTTCCTCTTTTTTGTGAATAAATTCTGTTAATATATGTTTGCTGTATATAATTAATATATTCATTGTGGAGAGTTGGTATATATTTACATCTTTTTTAAAATTTTTATCTTTATTGGTACATTATATATACACATCATGATCACACTCAATATTGGGAATTTGTACCAGTATATGACATGATTTAATTCTCATTTTTTTCCCATTCCCCTACCTACCCCACAACCTCCACCCCCTAAATACATAAGCTTTGTTTCCCTTTCTTTATTACCATCACATTTTTTTCTTTATCCCTCATCACTCACCCTCCACATTTCCCTTTGAATATTTTTTATTTGACAATATCCATCATACACTCTAGAACTCATTAACATCTTCAGTTTCTCATGCCAGAGAACAGATCCAATATTTACACATCTGTGACCTATTCATTTCACTTGAGTTTGTCCTGAAAATGTCTATTTGAGTATAAATGATTCAAACTTATCATTCTTAAGGCAGAGTAATTATATTCACATCCCCTTCTCCCTTCAAGACAAAGTCACGAAACTGTCTGCCCTTGTCCTGTTCCAGCAAACTCAGTTGCTGTGTCACTAGAAAAACTATCCACTCTACAATATATATAAACACTGGAATGTATTTTCATTCCACACACTTCCATCGGACAGGAGTTCCTTGAGCCAATGTACACCTTAAACCTGCTTTGAAGTCTTCCTGTTTCAATCTGTGGGTCTCTCCCATCTCTTGGATTCCAGCAACACTTTTCTGTAGTTTTTAAAAATCTTACTTTTGCTTTCAACATGTTTTGTCTGTATACTTTAGTGAGTCACTTTTTAAAAGCATATAGATAAATTTTATTATTTTTCACTTTGAAGATTTAAGCCATTTATAGTTATTGTGATAGATTTGGACTTTTAATTAACTTTATCTTATGTCTAAAGTTTTATGGTTTTTATCAGGTTTTATTACCTTCTTAATTAAGATTTTCTTAGCTTTTTGTTATATTTTATCCTCTTCTTATTTGAAGGTCTGCATTTTTCTCTTGCCTTCAAGTTTTTCCTCCAAATTTTCACATATAAAGTAAGAAAAACTAATTATTATACTTAGCTTCTATGAAGAAGCCAAGATATTGTAATACATTTTAACCATTTCTTGCAATATTAAAGAGTAGTTTAATTGTATCTTTTTTGTAACCCTTCATATTAATTACTCCTTCACATTTTTCTTTTTATATTAGTAATTTCTAAATTTGTAAATCATGATTACATTACATTTATGGAATACAAGGTAGCTTTTTATTTTAAATTGACAAAAATTTGTATGTATTTATGGAACTCAATAAAATTATTTGATACAATCATACACTGCATTATGATTAAATCAAGGTAATTAGCATTTCCATCTTTAGCAATTTTATGTTTTGGAAACCTCTTTTTTAGTTATTTTGAAATATGTTACAAATTTCTGTTAAGTTCTCCTTATTTTACTTAGGTGTAGAACACTCAAAATGACTCTCCTTCCCTAACCCTATTTTGATATCATTGTACCCTGTCTAATCTTTATTGACCATCATTCTCTTCTTCTACAAGGTCAAATTCTCTGCTTCCATATACGCATAACATTTGGTATCTGTCTTTATGTGCCTAATATTTTAAACTTAATATAATGACCTCAATTTCCCACAGGTTGCTAAAATGACAAGATTTCATATTCTGTATCACTAAATAATATTCTACCATCCGTACTGCCACATATTTGTTTGTTTGTTTTTTGTTTTTTTTTTTTGAGACAGGGTCTCGCTTTGTAGTTCAGGCTGTGACACCTCAGCTCACTATGTAGCCCAGGCAAACCTTGAACTCAGCAATCCTCCTGCCTCTGCCTCCCAAGTACTGGGATTACAGGCGTGAGCCACCATGCCCGGCACTGTGGTGTGTGGTACTGATTGCTGGTGGGCATGAGTCTCCACACCCAGCATTTTATGTGGTTACTGGGATCGAACTCAGAACCTTGTGCTTGCGAGGCAGGCGCCGGAACCACTGAGCTAAATCTCTGGCCCTACCTTTTCCTTTTATAAAGTTCAATACAACTATATATTAAGCAACGCCAAAGTATAAAACATAGCATCTCACCCCAGTTTAACAATGCCATAATAGAAAAACACTGCCAAAGATATAAGTAAAGAAGAAAATTTATCCACTGTTTATGAGAAAACAAATTAATACAGCTATTTTGGCAAACAATGTGACTATTCCTAAAAGAAAAACTAAAAACAGAACTAGACTTTAATTTATTAATAAACCATTATCTAACAAACACCGTATTTTTGTGTTTATCAAAGCATGAGATACAATAGGCCAAGTACAGAATAAAGGTGGCCATGATTATAAGTGTATGAAGAAAATATGGAATATAGTCACATTTTGTTATGTATTCATGTATATTTATATATTTGGCAACTACTTTTACCACCATTTCTTTTTATATAATAACAGAGCTTCCTCCTATGAGGAGATTGTCCTTCTTTTCTTTTCCTTTAAAAGTTCCTCTTGATATATACTCTCAGTTGTTATTTGAAAAACATCTTAACTTGTTGTTTTCTTTGGAGAACAATTCATTGGGAATATAATTTTAAGTCAATTTTATCTCAACACTTTCTAAATATTCTCACATACTGATTGTTGAGAAAAAAGCAATTAAGATAAATTCTTTAAAAATAAATCTAACTTGTTGAATTTGGAACATTATAAAAGTTTATAAACTTGATTTCACTTGTTTCATTCTGGTAAAAATTTGATTAAAAATTCTAAATTAGATTTAAAGCCCAGTGCAGAGCTATTTTAGGCTGCAGTGGAGAAGTAGGTTTAAACCCAGAGCAAGTGATACAGTCACAGTAATACCTCAGTTCAAACACTTCTGCTTGCAAACAATTTAGATCACAAGACATTCAGTAAAACTTTGCTTCATTTGCAAACTCCACATCTGATAGAAAACATGAACATGGCCATCACACACATCAAACACATGAACATCCCATACAAACACAAATGCAAGCACCTTTCGCTAAATTATAAAACAAATCAAGTTCAAAGTACCACTGTATTTCCATGTGGACATTTCCTTTCAGAGAAGGCACCAGTCACATTACACAGCTTAGTAAAACATCAGTACTATAAAGACCTTTGCATTATCAGAAAAACATCAGTCTCAGGAGATATTACTCACCTTAAAAAACTTTACTACTGCTCTCTTATAGATGTTCCATTATCCCTCCAATATTGGTTCAAATGTTAGTTACTTAAGGATTTTTTTAAAAAAAAATCTATGTGCCCCAGTTTAAATTCACTCTTCTGGTACCATCCTATTATATTTTGGGTTCTTTAATGTAAATTAGAATTTTGATGTAATGTAAATTAATGTAAATTAGAATTTTAATGTAAATTAGAATTTTAATGTAAATTAGAATTTTGTAAATTAGATATTTTACATATCATTAGATATGTAAATTAGAATTTTGATGTATATCTTTACTAGTGACTTTCAGACTTCAGTGTGCTTAAGATGTGATGTGTACATACAATGTACCAATAAAGATAAAAATTTTTTTAAAAATCAGATAAGGGCTGGGAGCGGCAGTCCAAACCCGTCATCCCAGCATCCTACAACCTGGGCAGAAGGATCAGAAGTTCGAGCCAAGCCTGGGAAACTTGGTAACTCAGTGAGACTTGTCTCAAAATGCAAAAATTTTAAGAAATAACCTAAAGAAGGTTGTAATTCATTGTGAAAGTTTTGGGTTCAATTCCAGTGTGGAGGGTGGGGGACCATGTAGGGAGCTCATTAAAAATGGATTCTTACACCTAACGTTAGAATCTTCTACCTAACGAATCTAAGTTGGGAGTCCAACTCTGCATTTTTAAACAAGGTAAATCTAATGGGGATGCACAGCGGAAGCTTACTTTTAAAACCTTCTTCATGAGGAGGCAACTGCTTGTCTCTACACCCCTCGTGTCTAAGAGAGGGATTAATAAATATTAGCTACATCGCAAATGTTAGAAGCCCGCTTGACATGCTTTGAAAAATGGCCCAGTGAGCAGTGCTTCTGTGGGGCTGGATTGCCTTCAGACACAGGAAACCTTCACTTCGCAAATTCTAGATGGAAGAAATTAAAAAGGAGAGATGGAAGAATTTGGGCAGAGAGGCCTGGTGGAGGGGAGAAAGCCTCATGTTCGAGTCTTAGCCAGAAGTCAAAGTTGATGGGCTGTCAGCAGCCAGTCTTCATCATGATGAGTCAAAGGCTGTGTATGAAACTTCCCCAGGGTATCAGTGCAGAATTTCAGCTGGATAAGGGCATTATCTTCCTTTCATCGCAGGGCTGCTTTCAACACATCAGAAAACACCGTGTCACTTCTTGACAGAGGCTGGCAATTTGAACTGGAGAGATAATCTGATGCCTTTAAAAGTGGCTGATATTTTCATTTGTGATTCCATATGACAGCATCACCCCCTTCTGCTTTATACCCCGCAGTGAGGTTTGGCAGCTGGATATGTGTGTGCGGGCAGGGTTGGTGATGGGGTGCTACCAGGGGACTGCAATGCCAGCATTTCTGGGATCTGGTGTAAGCACAGGGAGGGACAATGGTGCATAAGGAATGGCTCTGGTGGGGACTTAAAAATACTGACAAGTCTCCAGAGGGACTTGAGAGCCGTGCCCAGAGCTGAACCTCTGGAGATGCAGATAAGCAAGAGTAGGCCTTGGCTGCTCTTTGAGAATGTAGAAGTTTACTTCACGTACTTACCCAACCTTGTCTACAAGCATAACTCAAGGTTGCGTGTGATGACTTTCAAGAAATGTGGAGACCTTCACAAAAACAGGCGTTCAGGAAAATAGTGTCAGAAAAATCATCTCAATAAAGAACGCTGGACAGAAAACCAATTATTATAATTATTGCATGGCACCACAGCTGTATGAATTCTATTTGTATCTTCGGAGCAAACAAATTTCTTGGTCTTCATACCTGTCATTCTGCCTCTCCATGAGTCTGTTTTCAGTGTCTTTTTTGCAGAGTTGGCATCCAGACAGCCTCTGGTGAGGCAAAGTATCTTCAGTGGGTTCTTGCTGGGTAAGCTCTCCGGCCTCTCCAATCTTTCATCTCCTCTGAGTGGTAAATCCCTTTGCTCTTTCAGACAGCTCCTGAAACAGGTTGACACGAACAGCACCGTGTGCCAGGAAGCGTGGCAGCTGCGCTTAGAAAAACCCAGAGGGCCCGGGGAACACTTACTTGGCTGCAAATTTTTGTGGTGAGAAATCTGGCACCGGAGATCAGAGGGGATTCGTGTCTCTTTGGCTCTTAGTTTGTGCTCAAGCGCTGAGCGTGACCAGAGGCCAAAGCCGGAGCAAAGTCTCTTTAATCTGTCCATCGACCCCTGTCTTTCCCAATCTGGCAGGAAGGTTGTTCTCTTAACGTTTTCAGTTACTTCCAGGTACTGTTTCAAACAGTGAGTGTATTTCTGTGGTCCAAGATTTTGATCAGACTCCTGCCAGTCTCTGAAAGGCTTGTGTTTCTCCTACCTCTTGCCTCTTCTCTTGACTTTATCTGTATTGCTTGAGTTACGGCCATGCTGACATTTGGCCTCCAGTCTGACTCTGATCTCAGTATATATAAATTTCAGATGGAACATATAAATTTCAAACTACCCTCTTTGCCCTGCTATGACACTCGACGTTTGTAAAGGAGAGGATTACTGATATGAAGATTCTTGAGCTCTCCTGGAGAGAGGTCCAGTCAGAGCCTTTGTAGGTTAAGACCTTTGAGGATAACCTGGAAATTATAGTTTGTTCAACTTTTATACAAAGATAGACTCCCAATTCTAGCTATGACCAAATAATTATGATGGAGTTTATTGTCTTCCAATATAAATAGCTATAAAAAGAAAGAAAACACACAAAGCATCAATTTTCAGGTATTTGAAAACATGCAGTGCGGGATTGTGGTAAATGAGGCAAATCACTCCAGATTTGTGCCCATAATCACTTTCTACATTGTGTCCCAGAAAATGGATCGCAAGGAGAGTGCACTGAGCATAGTGAAGTTGAGACATGGAGAATAATCCAGTGTTGCTGAGAGATGAACTTTCCGGACAAGTAGAGAGCTGGATGCCCTGTGTCCTCTAAAAGTGTGTGTAGAGGTGCTTTTAAGCTTTGTTTGAAAACGACTAAAAACAACAGTTTAATAAATTACTTTTGCTGTAATTTATCTGTGATATAATCATTACATAGTGGAAAAACTTTCAAATTCACCAATGTATAATACTTCATTTTTTTAAGAAATCATTTAATTTAGTTAACATACATACGTACAGATATAGATATATTACAATGATCTAGAAAATCTCAAAGCCTGTACATACAAAGAAATGAAAAGAGGAAAATGATGGCTACACTTAATTAATTTATGCATGTTTAATGCACATGTTAATACAAATTGATTGAAGCAAAAATCAAATAAAGAGAATGATTTTACAAGTCACCGCAGAAAATAACTATGTCTGAATTGAATAAATATTCCAGGGACAAACACATGGTGGAGATATGAAGCTACAACCACCCAGGGAAGAGAGAGATTGTTAAACACATTGTATGTTCATGTGGAATTCCCTGACAGTTCACATATTAGGAGCAGAATCACTCTAACTAAATTGAGAAGCAATGTAGGCCATAGAGTCAGACCTGAAATTCCTAAAGGGAGGATAATGAGCATTCAGAATTAAAATTTTCTTAAACAGCAAACAAATGGGAAAATGTGACCTATAACCAAACATAAAGTCAAGCATCAGGAACAACCAAGAAATGACAGACTTGAATTAGATAAGAGACTATGAAAACATCCGTTGAATTTCCTTTCTCATTCTACCACAGAAGATGTATAAACTCCAGACAAGTATACAACAGTACAAGACCCTTGAGACAGTACAAGGTACTTGAGAGTAAAAATATCAGACAGATTCTAGATGAGAGTTGACAACAAGAAACTCTGAAGATAGAAATATCCACTTGTAGATGATAGTTGACACCTCACAATGCATCCAGAACTCTAACATAGACTCAGACTTCCTGGAATGAGCAATTCTACAGGATTTGTTGCAATCAAAGCTACAAAAATGTGGGATAATATCAAATGAACAGCTGGGCACAAGCATCTCCATTATACATTATACTTAATGCATCATTTTTGCCTACTCATCTGGCTTATTCAACTAAATACCAACAAGTTAGACTCCAAATAATTCAGTTCAGGTCAAAAACTGAATATGGTCTGCTAATCACAGTACAGAATTTAAAATTTTGAGTTCAAATAGCTAATAATCTGATAAACCAAAATTTCGAAAGCAACATTTTAGAGAAGTATTCTTGATAGTTTCTAAAGCATACTTATAATATCAAGATAGAATCCAAAATTATTTGTGAAAAAGCAGAAAATGTAAACCATCTTCAAGAGGAAAGATCATCAGTGGAAAAATAATGGACAAACCCGTAAGTGACTAAGATGTTGAAAACAGCAGATTATATATGTGTGTGTTTGACAAACTTTTTCTACTAGCATAGATATAGCTATGGATGTGGACATCATATGGACATATCTATAGATGTACTGGGAAAGAAAAAGAAAAAATAAACAGGAAAGAGCGCTAGGGATGTTACTCAGTGTTAGTCCACTTACCTGCCACGTGCAAGGTTTTGATTTTAATCAGCATCAACACACATACACAACCAGTCAAAAGAGAGAGACTGCCAGGGCGAAGAATAAAGACTTACTTAAATGCTACTTAGAAAAGAAACACTAAAAATAAAAATACCAATAAAATTAAACAGATACTGCAAATATGTTTAGAAATCATTCCCATCCTTACAATAAGAAAAGCCATAAAAAGCTGATTATCAACATTTTGAAATCCCCCAAAGGAAAGAGCGTGGAGGACAAAGCGTCACCTCAAGATCTACAGAGACAGGTAAATCAGGAACAAAGCCAAGACCTCAGTTCCCGGAGAAAGAAGATGCAGAAGATGTAAATGTTTAAATAGTAACTTTGGTAATGTTCTAGAGGCCACATATGGGCCGGCGTGAGAACAGCATTCTCTCAGGGACATTTTCTTTTTTTTTTTTTTGAGACAGGGTCTCGCTTTGTAGTTCAGGCTGGCTCTGAGCTACTATGTAGCCCAGGCAAGCCTCGAACTCAGCAATCTTCCTGCCTCTGCCTCCTGAGTGCTGGGATTACAGGCATGAGCCACCACGTCTGGCACTTCTCAGGAACATTTTCATGGGTTTCTGTAGGAACACCACCACATTCTCACAATGATGATCCAAGAAAGATTCCTTCTTGCTTCTGGCAGGTATATAGGAAAATATCGTTATGAAATATATCCCAGAGCATACTCTGTAACAAAGGTCTGTTTTTCTTGGGCAGGGCTTTGCCAAAACCATATCTCAATTAGGGAAAACAGCACATTCTTCCTGCTCTGGCCATGGCTAGACTTCCTGTATTACCTGAGAACAGTAGCAACATATTCAACAGAGATCGAGATTTCAAGAAAACACGTTAGTATTTCACAGTATCTGTCATGCATTTTAGAACTCATTTGCATCTTCAGTTTCTCATACCAGAGAAAAGATATGATTTTACACGTCTGTGACCTATTTATTTCACTCATGAGTGTGTCTCTTAAGGTATGTCCATTTAAGTATATAATAGTAGATATTCAAAGGGAAATGGAGTTTTGGGGTAAGTAATGGGGGAAAGAAAAAATGCACGGTGAAAAAAGGAAACAAAACTTATGTATATAAGGGTGGAAGGTTGTAAGTTGGGTAGGGGAAGGGGGAAAATGAGAATTAAGTCATGTCATATACTGGTACAAATTCTCAATGTTGACCATGATTGTGATATGTATATATAATGTACCAATAAAGATTCTAATATAAAAAAGAAAAAGAAAGTAGGTTAATTATATCCAAGGAAGTTTGGAATGAAAAGAGGACAGATTATTTATATGAGTGGATAAAAATTTCTGAAGATCACAACCTCAATACCCAGGTTTACTAAAACCTGAAGAATCACTGAGATTATAAAACATTCTTCCTTCCCCCCCGCCCCGGCAAATTACCACATCCCAGCAGGAGTCTAGTGTAACAGAAGATTGCATGTGAAAGTGCTATAGGGACAGACTGTCTCTGAGGAGCAGTAGCTAGATATGCTCAAAGTTCATACTGGGGAACCAAAGTAATTTGAAGTTTCTGGCACCTATAGCTATATTTCCTATATATAGCTATATAGGAAATATTAAACACAACCCAAGTCCTAGCCAGATTATTACCAATTCTTAGACAGATGGCCTATTTCGTTTAGATCCTATTGCCCAGTGTAGTACGTCCATTCTTAGACAACAACAAAAACATATAGCAGGCTTGCCAGCATGTAGAAACAACATGCCAAGACAAAGCAAGCATAAGAAGTAGACTGTGACATAAGGTTGAATCTGAAAATTATGAAATGGAACAATTAATCACAGATACTACGCTAAAGAGTCTACTGGAAAAATAGGCATGATCCAAAAACATACAGTCAATGTTATATAAGAGAGGGAAATAAACAGGAGTATGAATGGAAGACAATCACTAAAATAGTAAGCATCAGAAGGCTGACATCACTACATAACTACCAGATAAAAATAAACACAAAGATTCAGAGTACTGGTACAGACTTTTAAATGCATAATGCTAAAAGAGCAAAATTAACCAAAAAGAGCAGTTAATCAAAATGGAAACTAGACAAAGATAATGATGGATACAAATTAACAAGAAAACAACATACAACTAATAAAAATTGACTTCTTCAATCAGTAAAATTAAAAATCCATAATTTACTGATAAAAAAAAACCTTGAAGGAAATCACAAATTGTCAACGCCGTGAATAAAAGACGCAGTGTCATTACAAATTCTACACACATTGGGAGTATAATGTGAAATTATTCTGACCAACATGTAACAATGCTACAAAATTTAGATGAAGTGGAAAATTTTTCCTGAGAAAAATTCAATGTACCAAGACCATCATAACTTCAGACTCCATTATTTTATTGGTAAATTCCATATTTTGTGCCACCACTGTTGCAAAAAAAAAAAAAAACTCATTACCAGTCATGTTTACTTATAATGAGACCTGGGAACACATTCATCTAAGTATTGCATGTAAGTCATTTTCAAAATTGCCCTTTGTAAATGCCGGACGTGGTGGCTCACGCCTGTCATCCCAGCACTCGGGAGGCAGAGACAGGCAGATTGCTGAGTTCGCGGCGGCTTGCCTGGGCACCATAGTGAGCTCAGGGCCAGCCTGAACTACAAAGCGAGACCCTGTCTCCAAAAAGCAAAAAAAAAAAAAAAATCCCTTTGTGACTTTTGCTGTATCGCTGCAATACAATGTTTTAACTTTTTGGGAAAGATACCCAGAGGAAGCATAGTTGGGTCAAGGAGAATTTCTATCTTTACTTTTTCTAGTGATTTCCAGTCTGATTTCCACAAATGTACTACTAGTTTACATTCCCATCAACAGTACAGGAGGGTTTTCTTTCTCCTACCATTCCATTAGCAGTTTGATGTGTCTAGAACCGGATATACGTTTAGTCCTTTATGGGGTTTTTGTAGAAATAAAACATATAATCTTAACTTTCACTCTGGAGCTCTCCAAGGAGTCACTCATATCATTCCACATATCCAAATATTTCACAGCAGGTTTAGATATTGTCTCGACACAGATCTAGTGCCTAGTGATCTCCAGTACTGTATGAGTTCCTGCTGTAGGCAAATAAGGCACCTCCAAAATCCGGCCCTTTCCAGGATAGTAAGACTTACACAATTGGGAAGGTAATTGTTCATTATTACATTTAAGTCTTTTTTTAAAAAAAATCTTAAACTGCGATCTTTGCAAGTTTTATCCAACCCAGTTTTATTTTTAAAGTTTTTCTGAGTTTAGTGTCAACTGGAAAGTATTTGTATATCCTGGCTGTGAACGTGGAAAGTATAAATTTACAGAAATTCTAATAGGAGAAGATGATGAGAAATGTAGTGGAGAGTGAAGCAAGATCAGCAGATGAGAATGGGGTACTGGGGGGGACAGGGCCAAGAAAACGAGCCTCCCGGACGCAGAGCCAATTACGCTCGGATTTCAGTCTCCCCGCTTTTGCGCCAAAAGCGGTGTGTCAAATGCTGGGTGAAAATGCTTTAGTCTTAGCCAGGAAAAGGGCGCCTCGTAGTGTGTTGCTCTATTAGTCATGAGGGGAGTAAGCGTTTGGAGGTCATTTACTCTTTGGTGAAACAGTTAACAACAGCGGACTGAGCCTAAACGTAGAACTAAGATTAAATAAACTTGTGCTGGTTTCTCACACTCACTCTCTTAGGGATGATATGAACACGGGGAAAGGCAATTAAAGGACAAAGTTCCTTCCTCAGATCCCATCCTGACTCTTCAGAAATGTTACCCATCAACCTGGGACAGGTGGAAAGGGGGGAGATTGTCGAGTTCTCGATCTTTGCCTGAGATTCAAGTTTTGCAACCAAAGAATGAACAGCGATCAGTATTTGATCAGTAATGAACAGTGCACAGTAGTTGAAAGTTTTATTTTCCTCTATGTCCTTTTTCTCTTAAATGGGAAAGCTATTAAATCCCTTTTAAGTGTTGAGAAAGAGAAGCAGTTAATTAGAGCAGCGGAGGACCGAGCGCTTCAGATCTAAGCCAGTTGGCTCCAATTGACCTGTTCGTAACTGGAAAATCAGATTGGCTCCTTCCTGTTTTCAGTATTTTTATAGACTTTATTTGGATTGTTTATTCAGTCTGATTTCATTAACTTCAGCAAGTTAGCACTTCGGGAAAAGACGTCTTTATTTGCTGCTACCACTGTTATAGAAACAAACTGTTCCGCCCCATGTTGATGACTGTGCCCCACTCGTGGGCTTTCATCTGCATCATCTTTGCTATCCTGGCGCCAGAGCCACCTGCTAGCCAATTCGGTGAGCACAATTCCAGGTTCTCACAGAGATTCCTCCCGGGGCTTTGGCAAGTCTGGGATACTCAAGGCTGCTCTGGAGAGCTACTTCCCTGGGTCCCTGTTGTTCTAAAATTCGAGGTGAAATACGGTAAGAAGGCAGGAAATAATATCCTAGAGTCCCAAAATACATTCCACTGTCATTACATAGCAGTTACTTATGAAGCCCCTTTTGGACAGTTAGGGGATGCAGCCAAGGTAAGAGCTGCTGGAAGAAGCAAGCTGAAAACAAATACTGGTAGTTGTATTTGGAGCCATTAAACTACCTGAAACAGATGAAACCATTGATATGTTCCTCAAACCAAACGACTCTTTTGCAACCTATTTTCATGTTAAACGACAGCATGCTCATTATCAGCACTACCTTGCTGCAATACACAGTCATAAGAATGATACATATTTATACTTGGAAGCATTTTAACATGGCTTAGTGTTCGGAGCATAAAATAACAAGAATCCCTAATGATTAGTCTTTTGGAATAAAATCGGCTTTTAAAAAAATTATCTGCAGACATAATCCATTGATAAATGATTAAAAATTTCCCAGAAGCCCATATTTTATACAACATAGTCTGAATCTGACTCAGAAGAAGTTCTGAATGATCATGTCTAAAGTGTAAACTCACCAGGTATATTGTGCCTTGTGTGAAGAAAAATAAAGTTGCTAACATCAAAGAAATGCTAAGTAGGGAGATTAGCAAGAGATTGGAAGTTTGTGTTCTCATCCTCAGCTCCAGTGATCTGGACAAAAGACACAAGTATCTATTTTCTTTGGTAGACCTTCCATATCTACGTAAGGTGACAGCACCAGTCACTAAGATCTTCCAAGTAACTTGCTTTTAAAATTCTGTGCTTACCCAGTGCCTGTATCTGTGCCCTTTGAAGACAGACAGGGATAAGTATGAGGTGAGCTTGGACATGTTTACTATGGAGAGGATTATATGAAATGTTGAAAATAAGGGAAGCCACAAGTCATGTGTTCAGGGTCAAGCAGATAAGCATACCTTATAAATCAGAGATTCAGAGTCCTCTAAATCAGATCCTTAAAAAAATAGATGAAGAGAGTCACCTTGCCCAATTATTGAGCCAAAGACAAAAGGGTTCTGGGTAATAGGGACCTGGGGGAAAAAAATGAGTGAAGAATTTTAAACTCCAAAGTTGCACTGAGGGTCAATGAGATATCAGTATTGAGATGAAATAAACAAAAATAACCATTTTATTTCTGAAAAAAATAAACGTGGCTGAAGTTTTTCTACCATTCATTTAGTTACAAAGCAAATAAAGTGGTTCCTCGGTTTGTGAACGTCATTGGTTTTATAATTTGGGTGAAGATGGCTGTTTTTGTGTTTGTGTTTGGGTGCGAGGCTGGCTGTGGTCATGTTTGTCACCCAGTGAAGTTTGTGAATGGAAGCAAAGTTTTGCAAAAACACTTTTGTTTGCAAACTGAATTATTGCAAACAAAAATGTCCATTAACTAAGGTATCACTGTGCAGTATTTTCAGTTGGAAAGTATATATTCCTTAATTACTCAGCCAGACTTTTTACAAACCCAGATGCAATGTGGTATCATCTGTCAGTTCTGTTAGATTGTTTAATGATATCAAAAGGATGTACTATCATGCGATGTCCTTGTGTATTATTCATCATGTGACTATTTTTTTTATCAGTTTTCATTGGTTAGTGAGATCACAACCCTTCTGAAAGTTCCATAGTGGTTCAGTAGAATATTATGGTTGATGGAGTATTCCTTTTAAAAAAAAAGGAAGAAAAATGAGGAGAAAGAATTCATGCGGATTGTTTCTTGGGATGTGAAGCCTAGAGAGGCTTAGATTTAATCACTAATTCCTCCTCTTTCGCTCCATGTCCAAGTTTCTCGCTGATGGACAAACACAAGAACTAGGTCTACCAGAGACTGTCAGCTGCTTTCTTACTTCTCAGAAGCCTGAGACGTCAAACAGAACCTGATTCTAACATCTGAGGGACTGTGGACCGCCCCGGACGCACAGTGTGGCACAAGGAACGTCAGCTCCTGAGCAAACAGATTAGCTACTCTGTTCCTAGTGGAGGAGATCAGTACGAGGAACTGGAAGAGAAGCAGAAGTGAATGTTCTTTTGCTTTCTGTCTGATTTAATACAGTGTAAGAGACCTCCTCTGTGGACGAAGAGGTGGAAAGACATAATCCTCCTATCCATCAGGGACTGGCTTAAGTTACAATATTTTAAAGGAGAAATGATGACTGGGAAATCTAAGTGCTTGCCTAGGAATGTTGAATTGTATCTAAGTGGAGAGGTGTAAAATATCTAGGGGAAGATCTTAGACTGTTTACAGTGAACCTTACAAAAGAAAAACAGAACATGAAGGATGGGTGGGCTCGACCAGCTTTGTAAGTACTGTGGAAAGATTTTTGATTTTTTTATTCTACTGGCATGTTTTCCAAATCATCAGCAAATATATTTTCTAATGAAATAGTTACTTTAAAAATGGGAAATATGGGGAAAAGGTGGAACACATTATTGTGACTTTTTAGAGTAAAAATAGATTATTGTTAGCTATGCATGAATAGAGTGCATACATGCACAAACACACACACTACTGCCAAGTTCAGTTGCCACACTACTTTTTATTTATGAAATTTAAATTCAGTAATTTGAGATAATACTTCTGCTTTCCAGGTAACCATATAAAAGCAGACTAAGTGAGTTTCTTCTCAGATAAGGCTATCAGCAAATTCCCACCAAAAAATCCCTGCTTCCTGTGACTAACAGAACATGTTTACAGAAGCGTGATGTGTATATATAACAAATAAATATATATTGTCTACATGCAAACATTAATTAATTTTTAAATATATACATATATAAATTATATGTAATTTATATTATAAAATATACAATTATATTATAAAATATATCTTATATAGACATATATAAATTAATTTTTTAAGTGAGCAGAAGAGGGTGGAAGAGGTCACAGTCTGCAGCACTGGAGCCACAGTGTACTGTACCTGGCTGAAGCATCACCAGTAAACAACAGAAGCTGGATTTTATGAGAATCATTACATTCATTCCTATCATATCTGACTACGTATTTTAAATGGGCTTCGATATAAATCTATAAGCTCTGGGCCTCTTTGCGATAACTCAGGAGGACTGTGAGGGTGAGGATGAGAACCACCACTGATTCGTAGGTTCTATTTTATGTCTGCTGACAGTAATAAATAAAATGGGTAACTGCATTCACTCTGTGTAGGTTTGACCCAACTTAGCCACGTTGGTATCTAAGTAATCCATGCAGAGGCTCCTCCCTTTAAATACTGCCAACTCCTGAACTTCAAGATCATCTATATGATGATTTTTCACCTACTCAGCATCTTCTTTGGGTAACTAATAGACATTACAAACTCAACGAGTCTTTCCAGGCTTGTTTTATACTTCGCCATCCCCAGATTTGCTCCTACTATACTATTATTTTAGCAGCCAGGCCCCAAACCGGGAGTTATCCTTGCTATTTCTTTTGTGTCCCACTTTGGATCAATCAAGAAATCCTTCTAGCTCGACCAAGATCTGATCACTTTTTATCACATTTATCACCTAGGTCACTTTACCATGATTATTTCTTGCCAAATCACCGTGATAGTCTTCTTCCTGGTCTTTGTTTGCATTATGCTGTATTTTCTCCCTTGTTCCACTCAAAATAAAAGTCACTTTCCTTAAAATAGCCACGCACATAAAAAAAATGTTCGACTGTCTCCTTACTATGATTCTGGCCTAGTCTCCAATTACGCTCACTCTCGCTGTGTCTACTAAACTGACATCGGCCTCATATACACAGTCACACTGCTCGCCTCTGACACGCCCACTCCTGTCTGTGTCTGAGGGCATCTGCCTTTACTGTTCACTTTGCTCTGAATCTGTTCTGTTGAGCCAACTCACCTCTTTTAAGGTTTTAATCAACTTTCATCTTTTCAATGATCATCCCTTTAAAAATCATACAACTCACAAAATGAAGTATTACTCAGCAATAAAGAATGCTTAATTAGAGATCATACATCTCACAAAATGAAGTATTACTCAGCAATAAAGAATGCTTAATTAGAGACATTTATAGCTAAATGGATGCACCTTGAGGTCAAATTCGTAATTAAAATAAATAGGAAACAGATGTGTAAATACACAGATGCCTATTGTTTCTCTAGTGTGACAAACTGAAGGTACAAAGGAGGTCCAGAATGTATGATAGGTATTGTGAAATAAGAAGAAAATGTTCGAAGGGTGAGGAGGAAAGGGGGATGAGAAAGAATACAAGAGGAAAAATTTGATGGAAAAAAAAAACCAGAAACAAAGCTTATGTATATAAGCAGTGAGGCTTAAACATGCAAATCGAGATTCACCATGTACAGGTACAAATTCTCAATGGTGAATGTGATCATTATATGTACCTAAAATATACCAAGAAAGAGGAAAAGAAGTCATACATCATCAAAGACTTCTTGGCCACACTGAAGACCCCTTTACCTACTCGGTTTTAGTCACTGTTCTTCCTTTTGGATAGTTCTTGCCTCCTAATAAGAAGTCTTTTGTCTGTTCTTTGCTTTTTCTGTCCTCTTTTCACCAGAATGAATTCTTGAGATGAGAGTATGTGTCTCCACCTTCCACTGCAATTAAAACTTTTTATCTCTCTACTGCTATAAAAATTGACATTAAGAGATAAACTTTATGAGCAGCGTAGAAGGGTGAGAAAAGACAAAGTAAAGCCAATTCACCCCTTTTGTGGTTTTGGTGAGTCTGGGCCCTTAAGTTTAATAATTTCCTTTGCACTTGCCCTGTTGGAATACATTGGCACAGGATGAGAATCGAAGCAGAGAGAGTCGTACATGAAAGTTATAACAAGAGAAGTTTTCAAGGTATTTTATAGTGACTCTGAAATTAGACAGAGAAAAAATTAGATGTGCAGGAGATAGCTGTGACATCTTGGAATGGAAGGCCTAATGTCCAATATATCATGATCAACCAAAAATTCTCCATGCAATAACAAAATCTAATTATTTCCACTGGTGGTGTGTTATTTTTCTATTGCATCACTTGTGTGGGAACATAATTACCTGCAGGAAAGTTCTCAATACGTCTTGACTTGACTCAGGTGATGAAGCTAAAATATAGTAAGAAAAATAAACAACTAAAACTTTACAAATATATATTCTTCAGGATTTTGGTACCCAGCAGACATTGAAGAGGAACACTTTTAAAAAGTCACTCAGGTAATTAACGTTACCACTGCCTTCATCGTGCTATGAGTTTGTCTCTAGATATATTTTTACTTTTTAAATTTTTTTGCCTAATAGTTTTTAAAGGGCCCAGAAGCTGTTTAAAAGCATACCGCAGGACAGAGCCTACAACACAGTGGTGGAATGCTCGCCTTAGCATAGTCACGGCCCTAGTTTCAATTCTTAACATCACACTAAAAATTAGCACTAAAAATACGCTACAATCTGTCAGAACAGCACAATGAGATACATGAGAGGAATGGAAAACAACCTGCCCCAAGATCCTGTGTTAGGCAGAGGCAGATCTGAGATGCAAATCTCGTCACCTGGATTGAGAGAAAAAGTCCAAGCTCTAAATGCTCTTGGCGTCAGATAATGGTGCATTCCTAGATAAACTCTTTAGTAACAGTTGCATAAGACTCCTTTCTAGCCAGTGGAATACATGACATCGTCCTCTACTTTTCAATATGCTACAGGGTTTCCTATAAAACATTTTCTTAAGTGACACAACATGTTTGTTATTGGGATTTGGCATTTCCCTTTAAGAAAGGGACTAACTTCCGGATCATGCACCTGTGTCTTTGTTGATGTCTTTTTCTTTCCCTTCCATCGCCGTGTTCTCAGCTGAGGACTTTTATCCCCACCGCCCGTCGTCATCCCAGAGTGCACCGCAGCTCTGACTGCCTCCCGCTCCCCAGCTCCCGCTCCCGCAGAGGCTGGAGTGAGGTCACCTCACTCGGACTGTTCGCTAATTCAGCCCCGTGAGAGCTTCGGGGGAAGCTGACTCCCCATAAACTCAATACTGAACTAAAGCGAGGAACTTACAAGCACCTCTGTGCCATACTGATGAAAACTGTAGTTCCAATGATCAGTAATTTCATAAATTAAGTAAGTTACTCCTACATACCACCCCATTCTTAATCAGAATTCAGATAATCGTATATCTCATTTAACGGTTATTCTTCATACCCTATTTTGGGGGAACAAGACAAATTCTCAGGGCCTTCTAGGCATTCTGTACATATCAAATACGCTTTGATCAATTACTTTCCCTTCATCAGTGAAGGTACATTTAAATACTTGCAGCTATGAAGCCCAACTGAGGATATATAGCAGTGCCACTGGACAGGGTTCGAGGATGCCCCCAAAGAAGAAAGGGTGGCTTCCACTCTCCCCACCCGTGACACAGCATGTTTATTGTAGGTTTGCTGACTAAAGTCACAGAAAAGAATTGTTGGATCCCCAGTAAGAGAGATAAAAAGGCACAGTGAAAGGTGCCCCCTCAGGGAAGGCCCCTGTGGTCGGGATGTCTCGGGGTGGGTCACCTAGGATAGGTCTTCTTCATGTCTGCTAGGTACCCGTTAGGTGGGCTGTTAGAGGGCAAACCATCTCCAGGTGTTCGTGGGGTACAGATCCGTCTCCCACCTGCTAGTGCAGCTTCCTCAAGAATGGAAGTTCTCGGGCTTGGTTTACAGGTGCGAGGTACTGGCCAAACTTACTGGTTTACTGTATCTTTAAGATACGTAGGAGACATTTTAGTGATTTTCCTAGAAGGACAAAGACAACACTGGGTAACTCTGTCCCGGAGCTGTGGTTTCTCTTAGAAGTACAATTTTAAAAGTACCATTTTCCTTGTCTTCTTCGTACCGCTTTTTTATACCCTCTGTCCTACTTCAGCCGCATAGCATAGGTCTGCGTTTATGGGCCAAACAGTGCCGTGTTATTTTCACAGTAAGATGAGCTGCTGTAAATTTAGAAAATGACACATTATGGAGAAGAATGTCTCAGTAATCCATGCATTACATTAGATGAATGTATTCCTTTAGTGATATCATGGTCACAATATTTTGAATATTTCTTTGCCTTACACTGTAAAAAAAAAGGTGCCTGTGACTTGAAAGGTGTTCTTCCTCTCACACCTTTTTTGATTTGTCAGGTTCCATCCTGGGCCCATGTGTAGGATATCCAACAAGCACCGGTGGTTCCCATGATAATGCTCTGTGCGATCTCTTTTTAAAAGTAGAGCTATTTTTCCATCTCCAGACAGGTTTAATCATGTAGAGATCTGTATAAAGCAAAACACACAGAGACCTACACAGACAACTGCACACACACACACACGCACAACATTCCACTAGTGTTTTCAAGGCATATCTGCATTTAACACTGCCTGATACCCTATTTCTCCTTGAATTTTTAATGTGTATCCGTTAGGAAAATCCCTCTCCGGTGGTCTCTCAATATAAACAATGTTTTAGGAGGAATTACTGAGTTTAATTTTAATCTATCAGCACCACCATTTTCACCGTG
This sequence comes from Thryonomys swinderianus, assembly GCA_004025085.1. Taxonomy (NCBI): domain Eukaryota; kingdom Metazoa; phylum Chordata; class Mammalia; order Rodentia; family Thryonomyidae; genus Thryonomys; species Thryonomys swinderianus. The sequence continues at coordinate 22,695 of PVIC010014122.1, forward strand.
ATTTTTTTCAGGAAACTACCCAAATTATTAATAAGCTGAATGAAGTACTTTTCCTGATATTAATCCAGTACTTGGTATATAACTTTATATCAAGATATTTTCACCTCAAGAATAATTTTAAAAGTCGCTTTTCTATACGTCACTTTAAGATTCCATGATAATTTGATAACATTGCCATTTTTAAGTTAAAGGGATTAAAATCCTATTACATTATCATCACTGCAGAGTGGAAATGAAAACAGAAGGATGAAATTAACAGCGCAGTGTGAGGTCAGGAAATTAATCACCACTTTCACAGTTTCAATATCATCGAGTAGACTGTCCCAAATTTCAACACCTGTTACATTCTAAATCAAAAAATCTGACATACTCCCAGTGTTTCTGCTCTCTAGGGCACGCACGGAATGAATCCTTCATACCCCTCCTAACATTCCGCCCCAGGGTTCTGATAACTGCAGTGTTTTTGCTCCCTGAAGAAAGCTAGCTTGATCTGTCCCGGGAATAAACTCACTCTACTGTGCATATTACCACCCAGATCTTTCTGCGTCCTTTTACAGTTCCATTCAGGTTTTGTTCTGTCCTGAGTCACACGAAGATTTCCTCATACTATTGGCTCTCGTGACCTGCAGTGTATTTTTTAGAGCCTCCTTGTAAGTGTGAAGCAATCAGATTCCTGTCAACCCTGTGGGAAATGCAGTTAAAGATAATGTGATAAATACTTTCATCTCTCTGGCGCTAGTTGCCCATTGGCACATTATATCCAGTGAAAACATTCATTCTGAATGGAACACATTTTGGGCAGAATAACAGTCTGCTTTATTTTGTAAGATTAAGTACAACATATGGAGAAGGATCGAGGGTTTTCTAAACACGAGTCCCTGTGAGGATCAGAACATTGAAATTATGTTCAGTAAGTGGCATTTTGTGCAAACTTTATTCGGTGCAAACCTTAAAGTTGATGTAGAATTTGAATGTAGATTAAAAGAGGCTGACTGGAGCAGGAATAAGGAAAAAGAACAGTAAATTCCAAGAAGCGATATCTGAAGACAACAGAGAAGTTAAACGGGACTGAAGTAAGCCAGGAGGATGTGCTGTCTTGGTGTTCTCTGAGGAGGAGATTTCAAAAAATAAGGAATTATCATTAGAGTCAGAAACTACAGATGAGTGAGTAGAATGACAACTGAAAGTGTCCACAGTTTTTGCAACCAAGAGCTCAATACTGACTTTAGACCAAACACCGTTAGGAAGAGAAGGGACATGGAAAGTAGAGATGATCTTCATTGATTTCCTTTATGAGAAACTCAGATGAGGCCAATAACTGGGTGTTAGTGAGACACGAAGACACATTCTCAAGGAGAGACAAAGGGCCTGGGGCATCGCGCGCAGACTGGATGGAAGATAATGACAGCCCAGACCTTTGGTATGGCCACCAGTTCACCAAGACTCATCAGATATGTCTATGGCCTCGCAGATGGAGGACACCAGGTTAAAACTCTTCTGTCCCCTGTCCCCCCAAACACGCTTTGCTGTCTCCTTGTCAATGCTCTTCTTCCTTTCCAATTGCATACAGATCGTGTCTTTCCTCAAGAACAAGATCCGGCTTTTTGCACAGGTAAAACATGTTGATTGACGTCCTTCATACCTAATTACATATGCTGAAGAACACAAGAAGTATAATGAACGGTGATGAAATGTATGTAATATGCATACACTTTACTATTAACCTAACAAAGCAACTACACCATGACAGACACAAAATGTATCGCTCTCCAATTGAAATGTTAATACTAATTAATGCAGCCATTAGAAAAATACAGAAGAATATCTATGCGCAGACAACAGGCAATTGATCTGTATTAATCATACGACCCATCTATTTGGATCATTATCCAAATAATCTAAATCATTTTTATGTAACACCTTTGTATATTATATTCATCTACACACTGCAGCTTTATATGACAAAAGATGATACAGTTCAGGTAAGAGACATGCTGTGAAGAAAGAATAGTCTCATCTATAAATTTAAATCTATTTTCACTGTTTTCTAAATGCTTGATAGTTGAGGATTAGCCTTAAGATACTACTGTTCTAACCTTTCAGAGATAGAATGATAGAATTTATCATTTTTCACACTAAATAGGAGAGCGACTGTGACACAGCTGTCACATACAGTCCGCATCCTCTCCTGCATTCTGCAAATGCTCTTTGGTGACTTTGCTGTACAAGAGACTATAGTAGAAAAATAAACAAAGTCTGACTCTAATTTTGAAGTAACTGTAAACACATAGACGTCAACAGATACATTTATAAGTAGTATATAGTGCTCTAAGAAGGACAATATAAAACTTGCACACAGGCACTAAAGCATTATATTCTGTAATTTAAAAGTACCTCTGGAAATCCATCTAAAGGGAATAACCTGAAATAGCATAAGAACAATTCAGTGATGGGGCCAAGGATTTAGCTCAGTGACACCACACTTTTCTGGCAAGTGCAAGGTCCTGAGTTCAATCCCCAGGAGCAGAACAAACAAGCAAGCAAACAAACAAAAAATAAAGGTTTCCTACGTTGTGACTCTAATTATATCCTAGCCTCAGAGATAATTTTCCAATGCTGCCTACAGGAATCTTGTTCATCCCACATTTACTGAGATCCTAGATCTAAGGAACAGGATAAAGCTGAGAGATAATGTGCAAGATCCAGTTATTCGCCTGAAGAGCTTATAGATTAATAAAAATGATGGATAAAATAAGAAAACAAAAAAGTCGTCAGAACAGTACAATAAACCCACGCAAAGGCACAGAACAGAAATAGAAGTGCAGGTGTTAAGGAAAATAATTCCTTAGTATAGGAAGTCCAAGAAGGACTTAGCAGATTCATGAGAGATGGGAAAACAGGAGGCATAGAGAACAGACAGCTGGCAGTGCAGAATATGAAAGGGCACGGTTTGCACATGTTGGGGACCACTTCTGGGTATATGCAAAGTCTGGGAAACATAGGGGCACTTGAGGACATGACTCCACTCTTAGGGGCATGGGCACCACAGGCCAGAGTCACATAAGAATGACTTAATTTGCACCACACAGCCCGGCAAGGTGACCAGGTGCTTTGTCTCACCACATCTCAGAAAGATGATCACACCTAATGTAACTGCTGCGAACTAAAGTGAGCTGTCGCTGCCCTCTGTTTGGCTGAAGGACGAAAGACAAATAGATCTTGAGCTCTCGAGTTCTGGCTCGCCTGCTCTCACCCTTACAAGTCTTCGCTCTGAGAAAGAGTTGAAGAATTTTAAGCTTGGGGGTCACACGAAAGAGAAATGCGGAGACACAACTGCAAGAAGGGATGCCAGGACGTAGGCTCAGAGCAAAATCTCACCCAGAAGTGACATTAAAATCTAAGTAGATAAGGAGAACCATGTCTTTTCATATTTCACATCAACCTGGCTCAGGTGACAGCATGCCATCTTCTTCAGGGCTTACCCCAGTGCTTAGTAACTATTGGCTTTATTGTAATAATTACTCACTGAATGATTCTTTACAACTTCTCTGTATGACTTGAATATGATCTGATCCCTCCCAAACTGATATTGAACTTCAGTTCTCAGTGGAATGCTTGTAAGAATAGTCAGACCTGAAGGAAATTAGGTCACTTAAGAAAATTAAGGCAACTCTTGAGGAACTACATTAGCTACTTTGAGATTGGGTTAACAAGCAAGGCTGGCCCTCTTTTTTTTTTTTTTTTTTTTTTTGCCTCTGTTGCATAAGCTTCCTTATCCTGTTACTTTTCTGTCATGTTGGGAAGTAATATAGTGCCCTCACCGGAAGCTCAGCAAATGCTAGGACCGCACTCTTGGAATTCAGCCTCTACGACAAACTTCTTCCAATTATAAATTCCAAGTCTCGGGCTTTCTAATATAGCAATAGAAATCGAATCGCAAATCTAATTTTTACCTTGAAAAACGTTTACTGAATGTCACACCTGAAGACCTTTTTCCTTGAAAATTGCCTGAATCTTCACACCTTTTATAATGGATCAATTTGTGTGTCGCCCCACAGGAGCTGTGCTGCGCCCTCTAGCGAGCACTACGGCCCATACACGCACCACACAAGGTGTTGTTTTAAATTATGCTTTAGAGTTCCACTAATGTTTTTTTAAACTGAATTCTTTATTGGTACATTTTATATACACCTCATGATCACACTCAACAGTGGGAAATTTGTACCAGTATATGACACGAGTTAATTTTCATTTTTATCCATATCCCTATCCACCCTCCAAAGCCCCACCCTTATATACATATGCTTTCTTTTCCTTTTTTTAAATCATATTTATTCTATCCCTGCATTACTTCCCCCTACACCTTTCCTTTTGAATATTTCATATTTCACAAAATCTATAATAAGTTCTAGAACTCATTTACATCTACAGATTTTCATACTAGAGAAAAGACACGGTATTTACATATCTGTGACCTATTTATTTCACTTATTAGTATATGGACATACTCAAGGTACGTCCATTTGAGTATAAATGACTCAAAATTATCATTCTTTATGGTACAGTAATACTCCATTTTATTTAAAAATTAAACACACCGGGCCAGAGATTTAGCTCAGTGGTTCCCACGCCTGCCTCGCAAGCGCAAGGTCCTGAGTTCGATCCCGGTACCCCATACAATGCTGGGCGTGGTGAATCATGCCCACCAGCAATCAATACCACATACCACAGTGCCGGGCGTGGTGGCTCAGGCCTGTCATCCCAGCACTCAGGAGGCAGAGACAGGAGGATTGCTGAGTTCGAGGCTTGCCTGGGCTACATAGTGAACTCAGAGCCAGCCCTGTACTACAAAAAGCGAGACCCTATCTCAAAAAAAAAAATCTTCTTTATCCACTCTACAGTTGATGGGCATTTGAGTTCCATTAACAACTGGGATATACACAATAAGAAAAGAATGAAAGCATTTTTCAAGGTTAAAGTAACAGATTATGTATCCCATAAAGTAGAGGCTGGTTAAAAATTAGCCAAAGTTGATTTTTCTAAGTCTTTTTACATAGTATAGGAATTTACCAACCCATTGTGCTGATTCTTGCTTTCACTAAAACTTACTCAGCACATGCCTCTCCTGTGCAGGCTTCTACAAAAAACACAAAAAGTCATTGCTGTGTTTGTTGCCTACCCTGCAGACATACCAAGTAAGTATTTTAAATCTCACTAAAATTCAAAGGCGTTTGCGCCACTTTACAAAAATCGGGCTTATCCAACTGAGAGCAGGTGTTTCCGAGTATCCAAAGGCTTGCAAGATGGGAAGACAAAGAATGGAAGGAAGCGCACTCTAAAGAATAAAAAGAAAATACAGCCAATCTTCGTAAAAAGTAAGCTAACGAGCTTTGATGATATTCTAAGGAGTTCAGATTGTATACTTTCTCTTCTAAGGCATGACGATCTCGGAAGGGTTATTTTGGCGGTGTTTGAGGAGAGCAGTGTTGTTAAATAATGAACACAATTACTTTCTTCTAAAGGAGAGAGAGAGTGTGATTAGAATTAGTTCTAAAAGCAGCTTTCTCAGTGCTTTGCATCTAGAGGGTATCTGCTATTCATCACGGTATAGGTCACTAAGAAGTAACAACGGTGAACAAGAGTGTGTCACACCTATGTCCTGTGCTAAGTGAGCGGAGTGGGAGAACATCTTTGTTTTCTTATAGGTTGTGTGCCTGGGATACAGCTTTTCAGGCTTTGGGTTTTTTTATACACAAACTATCTGACCCGGGGAAGAATTTAGTATCTTTAGTGGGACTTGATCCTGGAAGTAAGGCTGAAAGGTCAGGCTTGAGGATTCGAGTTCACGTGAGGCGACCCTCAGCCCAGCAACACAACACGGGTCTCCAGATAGACACGGACCGAAGTCCTGCTTTGGGGCTGTGCGGCAGTGACGGGTCACAGGGATACTTAGAATTTCGTTTCACCAAGTAGAATGTGCCACATGGCTTGGGCAGAGGGAGAAAAAAAAAATGTTAGACTCACATGAAAAACAACTACCTGACATTAGCTGCAGTTCCTCTGTTTTGTAAATTTGAGGGTATAAGTAACCAAAATGTCTATGACTCTAAATTTATTAAGAAAAGTAACTGGTACAAATTTCCCAATGTTATATGTGATTTTGAGATGTATATAAATTATACCAATAAAGAATTCAATTAAAAAAAAGAAAAGTAGAAAGTCATCACTCTATAATATGTGCTGCCAATATGTTCTTTATTTATTATGTTCTTTATTTCAGCTTGATCAAGGATATAGATTATGCTGAAAGACATGCATAAAATATCTTAAAATTACCTATATAATACCTTACTTAATAAGAGGAATATTTGCCTTACTGTGGTTTTATGTTCATTCCTATATATTTGCTACCTCTGAGGACAGCTGGCCAGTGGTGAATGATTACTTTCACATGCGCATAAATTCACGCACATAACATCTCAACTTTTTAACTTTCCTTTGCCCTCCCTTCTCCTCCTTCCCTCCATCTTTAATTTCTTTTCTCATTTGCAACGGATCTACTTCCCTGTTTGGCACTTTTATTTTGCTCTTCAAACTATGTGTACTTTGGTTTTCTCATGTAAAAGAAGCCAGGCCATATTTGGGCTTTTATGTCTGTTTTATTTTGCTTAACATTTCAGCCTCAAGATGCATCCGTTTTCCATCAATAACTCAAATGTGTTCCTCTGTATGCCCGAGTAGTATTCTACGATATAAGGTTTCATCCATTCCTCTGTCATTGATGGCCATATAGAAAGCTTGTGAGATTTAACTATTATGATTTAGTTTTCATGACCCTCTCTGTGGATTTCCACAGGGGTGGTGGTGGCTTATATTCCATTGAGCAATACAGAAGATTCCTTTCCCCCCACAGCCTCACTGGCATGTGTTATTATTTGATTTCTTGATAATAGACATTATTCCTGGAATAAAATGAAATCTGTACATCATAGTTTGCATTTCTATCATGGCCAATAATGAACACTTTTTATTGACTATTTTATTGACTCTTTCTTCTGAGAAGTGTCTATTCATTTTAATTCAATGGGACATTTAATGGTACTTTTACTTAGGGTGCTTCATTTTTTAGATTCTTTATATATTTTATTCTTGTCCTCCATCACAGGATTAGCTGTCAAAAGTTTGTTCCATTCTGGTTTGTTTCTTCAGTGTGTTGCTTCTTTCCTTTGCTCTGCAGAAGCTTTTTTGTTGATATAATCCCATGTATTTAATCTTTATTACTTTGCACAATTATTGTTCTGTTCAAAAAGTCTTTATGTGTCTATGTCTTCAAGAGTTTTGCCTATTTTTTCTTCCAGCAAATTCTATACTCTCTATACCTTTGATCGATTTCTTATTGTACTTTAGTATGTGATATTATATACAAATTGATCCATTTCCTGCATGTAGACAGCCAGTTTTCCCAATGCTATTTAATAAAGAGGCTACGATTCCTGCAGTGTGTCTTTTTTGCACCTTGTTAAAGTTCAAATGATTGAATATACCAAAGTTCCTTCACCATTAAGCTCCACTGATTCATCTGCCTGCTTTTGTTCCTGAGCCAGGCCGTGTAATCACTGTAGTGATGTGGTTTAATCACTGTAGAGGTGTCGTTTAACTTGAAATCTCGGGTTGTGATACTTTGCGCTGCCTCTTCCTGCCCAGGATTGCTTATGCTATTCTGGGTTGCTTCTGGTGTCATCAATTTTGCAATTTTTTTTCTGGTTCTGCGAGGAATGCTGCCTGTTTTTCAAATGAAGGGGGCCAGGAGATGGAAGAAAGGGAAAAATAAGAAGAGAAAAAGGAAGTGAAAACAAGATAACTATGCACAAGGAATTTACTTACTACAAACATATACTAATAAGGAATCATTTTTTTAAAAGTCAACTAAGGAAGCCCAGGTCCTGACAAATTCCACCTTCCTCATTAAATTTTAAAGTAAAAAAAAAAAATAAAATAATAAAAATAAAATAAGAAATATAAAAAGCAAAGATAAACAGAGCTATTTATGTTATTTAGTGGTAAAATGTATCTAAATTTATCGGTGTAATGAACAAATTAATTTAACACGTATTTGGTTTGAAGAAATAAGCATTTATTAAATAATAAACCCAATTTTCTTATTATAAAAAAAGGTAGTCAATGAAGATTTATGTCAGTAGTTCACAAATCCTTTAATGAATTTACAAAGGAGGAGTATTTCCGGGCTCATTCCTGGAAGCTAACATTGTTTTGGCTTCAAAACCAGAGGAGGAGTCAAGTAAAACAGGAAACTATAGACCAGTCTCTCTAATGCACATAGATGAGAAATCCCCAACAAAACACTGGCAAACAAAATGTTTCCACTACATCTTGACCAAGTTGGATTATTCTACAGATACAAGAATGGCTACCGCATATGAGTAAGTGTGATCCACATCGCTCTGGGCGTTCTGGCTTCCTCTGCGGATCACACAGCGATGCCTGTGGCTGCTTCCTCACTCTTCGCTCTTCCATTGATCCACATGTCTGTTTTGTGCCAGTTCATACTGTGCCTAGCACTATACTTGTTCAAGATACCTTCAAAATTGGGATTGTGATGGTTAGCTCTCATTACCCAGAACTGCTTGGACTCCCCTGGTTTTGTATGAGTTTCAGAACAGTTATCTCCAGTGATGTGAAGAATGTAGACATTTTGACTCAGATTATTTTAAACACGCATTTCAGTTTTGGAAGGACTGGCATTTTCACTATACTTCCTCTGCCTCATAAATAACAGAGGATATTTTTCAACTTTCTGATGTCTTCTTTGAATTTCTGTTTCAGCGTACTGTAGTTTCCATTGTAAAGGTCTTTGTTTGCTTTCACATTGATGTCTTGTTTCATTGCACTATGATCTGATGCTATACATAGGATAATTTTGATTCTTTGGTATTTATTTAAAGAAGCGTTATGGTCTAGTATGTGATCTGTTTTGGAAAACATTCCATGTGCTACTAAAAATATATGTATTCTGTTGTGAGGTGAGGCACTGTAGATACCTGTTAAGTCCATTTCTTTGAGGGTGTGATTCAATTCTGATATTTCCTTTTTTAAGTATTTGTCTAATTATTGTATCTTTGATAATGTCTGTTTCCCCCAGACATTGTCATTGATTGTATTGGTGCTTATTTGTTTTTTTATGTCCGGTAGTATTTATTTTATGAAGTTGAGTGTTCTAGTATTTAGTGTATAAATATTTACAGTTGTTATCTCTTCTTGTTGAATTATTTACTTTATAAAATATAATGATCTTTGTCTCTTCTGATTAGTTTTACTTGAAGTCCACTGTATCTAAAAACATGATTACTACTCTTGTCCTTTGGGTATTTTATATGAAATACTGTTTTCCATTCTTTGGTGTTTGGTCTATGAATTTCTTTTTGGATTAAATACATCTCTTGTAGAAAATATATACTTTTGTTTGATCCAGTTTGCCAAATTATGTTTTCTGACTAGGTAGTTGAGGCCATTTGCATTCATTATTACTAAACACTGTTAATTTATTCTTGTCCCTATACTTTTTCTGTTATTGATTGCTTTATTTTTTTCTTTTGTTGAACTGCTCACACTTCTTGATGTATTTATTCCATTAAACTATTTAAATAGTATTGTTGGCTTCATTACCATTGGCTCTAACATCCATGGGAATATTTTGGAGTGTTGGTTTGGTGATCACGAATTTACTATGGTATTCTTGGTTGTGGATATCCTAATTTTTCACCAATTTTCAAAGATAGTTTTGCATGAAGTATTAAAGAGAGCAGTGCTAGAGAGGGAGGAACCAGGCCTCAGATATACAGAACTCAGTGTTTCCAGGACCCAAGGAAGTTATGAGTAGCAAGGCATCATGACTAGTGTTAGGTAAATGTATATATTCGAAATACTGTACTTGGTAGATCGAATTTGTGATAAAATCTGCTACCAAACTTAATACATCAAAATTAGAAAATATTTAGAAATGAACAACAATGAATCTACTACATATGAAAATTTGTAAGAGGCAGCTAATAAGGAAAATATAGGGCAAATTAAAATTACTTCGTTAAGGAAAGTTATCATAAATAAATCCAAGGAAAATGGGCACAGCAGAAACAATAAAGGCTAGAAAAAACTTTAATCCTAGAAAATGAGAATATCATAGATAACAACTACAAAGCTATTGCGTTTGGAAAGACAATGGCCAAAACGCTAGCAGGACTAATTATGGAAGACAAAAGAAGTCACAGGTCAGAAATACCAAGGGCAAAGTGCACTTGATAGAAATAACAGCAAAGATTCGGTATGGAAGATTAGTAGGAAATTCTTCACTTCACTGAATTGGAAAATTTGTGTAGATTTCACTAGCAAAAATGTCTCAAGATAGAGACAAAGAGAAAGAGAGAAGAGGGAAAGGGGAAGAAAAGAAAAAGGACAGAAAAGGGAAGGGAAGGGAAAATAGAGAAAGGCCCAGATAGGAGGAACAGCTCTCATCTGCACTTGACAACCTAACTTTTCTCGGGCACTGCTGTGTCAGCAGTAGTAATACACGTCGTGTCTGAGAAGCGACTTTCTTTCACCTCCCCTTTTGCTTTCACCTTTGACTATCATTTAAGTGCATGAGGTTTTCAGAAATAGATAAAATTCTAATTTTCTGCCCACCTGTCTATAATAAGATCCTTAGTTTGAAACTTAAACCTTCCTTTCCCAAGAATACTCTGGCTTTCCTACCTAACCAGCAGCTATTGCCCTAACCCTTGTAATTAACACTAAGTATCTCCATGCCGAAAACACTCTACATATCAAAGAAAGCCACAGCTTCTGGGGCAAATGCTTACATATTTCTCTGCCCGGATCTTACGAGCTCAGATCTACTATTACTGTGCTTCTCCTCTTACAATGGTTAATTCCCCAGCAATCTACACTATAGCTGCCTTCTCATCAGTCGGGCAGCTGCGGGCCACACCCTGCCATTAATTTTTACGAGTCGTGGATGTTGGTTTTCCATTTGCTCTTACACATGGTTTTCTAATGCTGACCCTGGTTTTCTCATGGTGGCTGGTTTATTTTCCCATTTGTTAAAAGCAAGTCAAAAATCACTGAAGAGGAAAATAGTAGAAGGTTATCATTTCAGATTTAGTCACATACAAGCAAGAAGAAATGTTAGAAGTCAAAGACATGCTCTTTAGTTTTCCTTGAAATTTATTTCACAAATCAAAGCCAGAGCTCAGATCCTAGAATTCTGCCCATCTCCAAGGAAGAAGTTTCACGGTGAAGGCAGAACAGTGCCAGAAAGCATCTTGTGTTAGTGAATAGAAAGAAACTTACGGAGAAAACATCTCCTTGTGCCAAGCATCTGCTGTTGCTGTAAGACGGAGTTGCTTAGGCTGTACAAGCCAGACGCTCCGGAGCAGCACTATTCAAAGTCTCTGGAAATTTCCTGTGGCAGCTGCTACAAAGAACACACACAGAACTGATTAGGCAGCTTCTACTGTAAATGACTAGTTGCTCAGCACTTTGTTCAGAAATGTAAAAACTGCCTTCTAATAATCTTATCAGTATACCTTCTTGATGTTGACCAAATGAAAATACCTGAAAGTCAAGCTTGCACATTTCTAAGCAAAGCTAATTTCTTTTTTATAATGCATAAGAATGTTTATCTCAGCATACCTTTAGTGTAACAAATAGAACAATCTAAATGATTATAAGAACTCATGGCACACAGCTATTTAAATATTTCAAAAACTATGATGGGAAGATATCATGTTACACTAGAAAGGAAGCAAAATTTCACTTATAGTCTGATCTCAATGTTGTTCCTACAAAAGCTTTGAAGAAAATATATACACTGATCACTTTTATTTATACTTTTTAACAATATTTACAACAAACCTAGTTTCTAAAATGTCCTCTGTTGCAAGGAATCTATCAAGTGGATCTTTCCTGTACTTGTGTACAGACTTCTCTCATACCTTTGTTCCTTAAGCCTAGACATTCCTATGAGCCAGTTGGCAATATCCAGCATATGCAAACACTGGTACTTTTGTTCAGCCTCTATCAAGTCAAGCATCTAAAGCTGAAATCATCTCATTAAGCTAAGTATTGAGAAAAATTAACCACAGAATTGGGAAAGCAGGACCAGGTATTTAGCTCAGTGGTTCCAGTGCATGCCTCACAAATGCAAGGTCCCAAGTTTGATCCCCAGTTCCAAAAAAGAAGAACTGGGAAAGCATACAGAAATCTTAAATGATATCTAAAAGTTTGGAGGAATAGAACTTTAAAATCCAGAGGCCTTCATTTATATTTTGCAACATGATGCCATACTCGGTCCTCTTGCTTAAAGGCTCAACATCCTCATGACGAACATCAGTTCCCCCTCCATTCTAAGCAGAACTAAAAGATGGAAGCATACCGCCCTTACTAAGAAAGCAACATTAAACCAGTCAAGTGTTTTCTTTCTGGAACCTGAGTTGAGTCACTATTTCCTCCCTTTTGATTCACTAACGAGTTTGAGGCACAGTGGCATTAGCTCTTCCCTGAAAGTGCTGGAGGATTCAGCAGGGAAGACCTGGACTATTCTTTGTCAGTAGGTTTTTAATTACATTTTCAGTTTTACAGATTGATATTGGGGTGTTTAGCAATTTCATATCTTCTTTGTTTAATGTTGGAAGTTTGTATGTGTCCAGGAATCTACCCATTTCTTCTGTGTTTTCCATCTTTATTGGAGTACAAGTTCTCAGAGTAGGTGTTTATTATCTTTTGAATTTCTGCTGGATCCGTAGTGATTTTCTGACAAACCCTTAGCCAACCTTATCAAAAAAGGGGGGGGGCTCAAATTCCTGTAGTCAGGAGTGAAAAGCAGAAAACTTCCTTTCTTTGAGAAGGCTGGCTAAGGGTTTGTCAATTTTGTGTGTTCTTTCTAAAACCTAACTTATGATTTGTTATTTTTGCATCATTCTCTGTTTCCATTGCATTAATTTCTGCTGTAGTCCTTATTATCTCCTCCTTTGTATGAGTTTTGGGTTTATTTTGCTCCTCTTTTTCTAGTAGTTTGGGGTTCACTATTAAGTTGTTTATTTGTGCTGTTTTCCTAATATGGGCATTCAGTGATGAATTTCCCGCATAGAACTGCTTTCACTGTGTCCCATAAACTCCTGTATGTTGTACTGACATTATCATTTAATTGTAGAAACTGTTTAATTTCTTCTGTAACCCATTGTTTGCTCAGGAGAGTGTTCAATTTCACGTGTTTGTGAGGTTCTTGAAATTTCTTTTGCTATTGATCTTCAATTTCAAGGTGCTATGGTCTGACAGGATTCAGGGGATAACTTCAATTCCTTTGCATTTACTTAAGCATGCTCTATGAACTAGCAAGTGCATGTGCTCTATTTTGGAGAATGGTCTGTGAGCAGCTGGTAAGAATGATATTCTGACTCCACGGGGTGAAACACCCTGTAGACATCTGTTAAGTTCTTTGGTCCAAGTTTGATTCAGTTCAAGTATTTCATTATTGATTTTGTATCCAGTCTGTCTCTTTGTGACAGTAGGCTATTGAAGTCCCCTACTACTACTGTATTAATACTTATCTGGCTTTTCATGTCCATTAATATTTGTTTTATATAATTAGGTGCACTAGAATTTGGAGTATAAATATTCATGAATGTCATTTCTTCCTTTTGGATTGTTCCCTACATGAAGATGTAGCTCTTATTTGTCTTTTTAAAATTAGTTTTGGTTTGAAATATATTTTATCTGCAAATTAAGATATTTTTGCAGCTTCCAGTGGCATGAAGAATTGTTTTACCTGCTTTTACTTTTAGTCGATGGTTTTTTTTCTCTGAATTAGGTGTGTTTCTTGCGTACAGCATATTGTTGGATCTTACCTCTTAATCCATTCTGCCAGTCTGTGTCTTTTCATGGGCACATTGAGGCCATTGACATTAATGGTTATAACTGATATGTCCCAAAACAGCTATGATTACCCACTCTGCAAATCTCTTACTTTTTTTCATAAGGCCTGTTGATATATTCATCATTATACCAACAGCAGGACCATCTTCCTATGTTCTTTCTAGTCAAGCTTACCGCTATCCAGGGGTGTCACCTGGCCTTCAAGATAACAGTACTATTGAGGATAGGTTTACATTAAGATACAACATATACTGCACAGCCAAAGAAGTCGCTGGCACTGCTAGAAGACTACCAACAACATGGGAAAAAATCTTTACTAGCTGTGTATCAGACAAAGGGCTATTATCGACAATATATAAAGAACTCAAACAGATCAGCCTCCCCAAG
>PVIC010014123.1:0-37012 GCA_004025085.1 Thryonomys swinderianus
CAGCATCGAATGTGGAGTTCACAAACAAAAAATTTTGCCCAAAACTTCTATTTGCAAATCAAATTATTCACAGACAAAAGTTTTTGTGAACTGAGGCATCACTGTATTTGGGAACTTTACTGGAAAATCACTTAACTAGTCACTGGATATGTATTAGTAACATTCTTAGTACTAAGACATGTCAAGACCCCAAGATAATTGAAAAGAGCCCTGAAGAGGATACATCATGTCTTCCATGGTATTTTTGCCACAGTACACAATCATCCCAACCATGTGAAGTCACCAGGCAGTATACAAAATGACTGATCTTCACAAGTGTCAACCATACAAGATAAACTTTCGCAGATTAGAGAAGATTAGGAGAGATAACTAAACCAAGGTGGGGATTCTAGGACAAAAAGAAGATTTGGAAAGTCTGGTGACATTTGAATAAGGCCTATGGTTTCATTGATAGTATTATATCACTGTTAATTCCCTGGATTTACAACTATAGATATAAATTGTTAATGTTAGAGGAAGCTGGATGAGAAGTATATGAAAATTACATACTATTTTTGCAATTTTTTTTTTTTGAGACAGGGTCTCGCTTTGTAGTTCAGGCTGGCCCTCAGTTTACTATGTAGCCCAGGCAAGCCTCGAACTCAGCACTCCTCCTGCCTCTGCCTCCTGAGTGCTGGGATTACAGTTTTGAGCCACCACATCTGGCATTGTGGTATGTGGTGCTGATTGCTGGTGGGCGTGTCACCACGCCCACTATTATTGTATGTGGTTACGCGGTATCCATCCAGGGGCCTTGCGCTTGCTGAACAGGCGCCAGAATCTCTGGCCCTACTTTTGCAACTTTTAAGTCTAAAATCAATTCAAAATAGACAAAGTTGCCTAGTTGACTCTAATGTTTCCCAAATTTTAGAACCTACCTCCAGCCTACATGCTTTTGGAGCTAAAATTATGTTACTTTTATTTTCCTTAGCTTCTAAAATCAATATGAAATATCAATCACTAACAAATTTGGGAAAAGGTGTATAATGATTAAAATGTACATACACACACACACACACACACACAAAGAGATATCCAGTTGTTTTTTAGTCCTGTCATAAATTGGTGGTGTGAGTTTAGGAGAAAGTCACTTATGTTTTCTAGTTATGAGTGAAACTATCTGTAAAACAAGATGTAATCCTGTTTATTTTCAAAGTTCTATGGGTCTTCTGGGCCAGAGATTTAGCTCAGTGGTTCTGGCTCCTTTCCAGCAAGCGCAAGGTCCCTGGTTCGATCCCAGGTAACCACATACAACAATAGTGGGCGTGTTGACTCACGCCCACTGGCAATCAGTACCACATACCACAAATGCCAGGCTTGGTGGCTCAAGCCTGTAATCCCAGCACTTGGGAGGCAGAGGCAGGAGGATTGCTGAGTTCAAGGCTTGCCTGGGCTACAAAGTGAGCTCAGGGCCAGCCTGAACTACAAAGCGAGACCCTGTCTCAAAAAAAAAAAAAAAATTCTATGGGTCTTCATATAATCTGTCTTTGCTTTCAGCAAGATGAAAATAATTAGTAAGAGATAAACAAAACTTAATCAAAAGTTCTGAGGACAAAAGACATCAATGGTAACAGTAATAAACACAGGACAATTGTATAGCTTCCTAAAGAACCAAGGAAATGCTTCCAATTATCAACTTTTTAAAATCCAATACTGATAACAATACACCAAACTGAACACACTAATACTCTCTTAACAGTGTAAACCCATAAAATCTTTCTAAAAAAGACATTTTGGCCTGCCTACCCTTTATATCTAAGTAATTCCACTTGAAATTTTTTCCTGAGGAACCAACTAGAAATGCTTGTAAATATTTAGTGCAAGGAAGGTTATCACAGTACTATTAGTAATAATAAAACCTAGAAAAAAATTTAAAAATAGAAAACTCCAAAACAACCATTAAAGTTATGTGGTTAAAAAAAAAAATAGCCCAGGCATGGGGGCTCATACCTGAACTACAATGTGAGACCATGTCTCAAAAAAAATGAGAATAAATAAAAAATTTAAAAAACAGTGACCTAGAAAGATGCCCATAACTTAAGTGAAAGTTACAAAGTAGTATTTATCACACTGTCTCATAGTTTTCTTTTTTAAGCATACACACATAGGAAAAAGGTTTGGAAGTATAAGAAATTTTAAGAGCGGTTATCAAAAGCTGGACACGGTAGCACATGCCTATAATCCCAACACTCTGGGAGGTTGAAATGTGAAAATTTCCTTTTTCTCTTTTTTCTCTGGTACCAGGAATTGAATTGAGGACCTTGCACTTATCAGGCAAGCATGGTGCCACTGAACTACATCCCCACCCCTAAGACAGGAGAAGTTCAAGTGTATTCCCAGTCTGGGCAATTTAGTAATTTGCTAAAATCCTATCTCAGAAAAGGGCTGGGGGAGTCTGGAGCTGTAACTCAGTGTAGATGCCCTGGGTTCAATCTCCAGTGTGAAAGAAGAAGAGAAGGAGAGGAAAGGAGAAGGCGAGAGAAAGAAAGAAATATAGTTTTCTGGAAGCTTTTTTTACTATTTTGAAATTTTTAAGTGAATCTTTTTTTTTTTTTTTTTTGAGACAGGGTCTCGCTTTGTAGTTCAGGCTGGCCCTGAGCTCACTATGTAGCTCAGGCAACCCTGGAACTCAGCAATCTTCCTCCCTCTGCCTCCTGAGTGCTGAGATTACAGGCGTGAGCCACCATGCTGAGCACTGTGGTATGCAGTACTGATTGCTGATGGGAGTGAGTCACCACACCCACTACTGTTGTATGTGGTTACCCAGGAATGAACCAGGGACCTTGTGCTTGTTAGGCAGGTGCCAGAAACACTGAACTAAATCCCCAGCCCAAATCTATTACTTTTGTGATGAAAATAAAATCTAAATTTTGTTTTCATGGCCAATGAATTAGGAAAATTTCACAATATAAGTAAATGAAAAAACGGGATATAAAACTACCTAAATAATACGGCCCCAGCTTTGTTGGAATTAAAAAAGGAGGAATAGAGGGGAAAAAGGAGGTTGAAGAGAACATGATAAATTAAAATAAGCTCTAATGTGAAATAAATGGTTTTATTTTGGTCTTTATACTTTCCTAAAATTTCAAAGCATTTTATAATGAATGTGCACTGCTTATAAAGAAGGCAAAAAGCAATTTCGGTATATATTATTCTTCCCACTTTGTTGGGAATTTCCGTATTCAACAAATTGGTAAAACATATCCTCTTTACTAACAAAAATCTATGTATCAGTAAGCCGATATTTCTCAATGTAGAGAGTAGGGAGATAGATTGGTTTAGTTTGAATTAAATCAAATTAAATTAAAACCACATTTGGCCCTAAAAGGATATTTAGTGTAATCATTCCTTCTCTTTTCAGATTCTTGTATTTTGAAGATTTAAGAATATATGACGGCTAAATAGCAGCCCCAAACCACCTACTGTTAAAGTTGTATGAGTTCTGTCCTCTCCTTTACTTAGAACAAAAGGTCACTGAGTCACTGAAGGCCTTCTAGTAGGGTGGACCAAGGAGGAGGCCAACACCTTCAATCTGGGCTGCAGAGCCCTTTCCCTAATCAGAGATGGCCGGCAGGAATGTCCCAGCATGCAGAAGCCAAGGCGCCTGAGGGACATCTGGTTCTATTTCAACCTCGGGCAATAGCAGCTGCACCACTAGGGGGCAGCAGATTCCCTGGTTGGAGGCCTACCCACCTCTGGCCCACCTCAGGTCTGCCAGCCACGAGAGGATGGGACTAAAGCCTAATCCCAGGGTCGGCAGCCCTTGCCCATGTTCAACAGCTACAAAGGTAATATGAATTGAAAAGCTTCTTTTAAACCACAACAAAATATTACCTTTTCTTTCAAAGCTTTCCTCTCTGACAAAACAAACGAGAGCCAGAAACTTTGTCACCTCTTTTAAGTAAAGAACTGTTGTATTATTCAGCTTTATAATGGCTGTTGATTCCTTGTCATAAGGGGTTCCTGCACCATCTTCTTTGAGACTAAATGAGGAGAGAAAACAAAATGTATTTACCAGCTTTAACACAAAGAAAAGCCATGACAAGTCAGTTACATATCCAGTTATTTTCAACAAAAGAGCTTAATGACACATAGCCACCAACCGACAGTCTCTCATGACAGTCACTGGCCTGCTGACATAGTAAGTGGCAACTGGGTGCCTAAGGATCATAGGGGAGGGACAGAGGTGAGCTCTTCTACCCTCCACAGCCAAAAGCTTTTTTTCTTGTGGTAGAATAATCAAGCTGTCAAAAGCATCGTCTCGGCCAAGTGTGGTAGTGTGAACCTGTAATCCCAGCTGCTGGATGGCTGAGGCAGGAGGATCCCAAGTTTAATGCCACCCTGGGCCATCTCATGAGACTGTCTCAAAATTTAAAGAGATTTTTTTTTTAAATGTGAGGTTGTAGCTCAGTGGTAGAGCACTTGCTTAGCATCCATGAAGGGGGAATGGGTTTGATCCAGTACCAAAAACGGAGGAAAAAAGAAAGAAAAAAAACATGGTCTGATGAAAGACCAAAATGAGCTTAAAAACAATTGAAGCCTAAAAGAGACATAACAGCCCAATCTGGTCTGCACCATGTACCCGGAGAGAAAACATTGCTTTAAGTGATTTGGGACCTGTGGTAAAACTTGAATATGGTCTATATATTAGAAAATAGAGTACTGTAGCTGTGCTACTTTTGTTCAATTTGATAAGTAAACCATGGTCCTGCTGGAGAATCTCCATATTCTTAAAAGATCCATGTTCAGGTACCCAAGACCATCTGCAACTTACTCTCAAATGGCTCAGCAAAAAGACACAAATAATAAGTATTAGAAAAAAAATGGTAAGTCCTAACAGAGGGTGTACAGGACTTCCTCCTACTAGTCTTGCTCTTTTTCTGTAGATTTGAAATGTTTTTTCAGAATCCTTAAATATATTAAGAAAAGCTGTGGTCTTCAGTGATAGGGTTTGAATCTACATCTCTTATGTAGTATGAGTTTAATCTGGGTGCAGTGTTGCACACCTGTAATCTCCCACTCTGGGAGGCTGAGGGAAGAGGCTCGCCAGTTCTAGCCTGAACTGGGAAATTGAGCAATTTAGCAAGATCCTGTTTAAAATTTAAAAATACTGAGGGTGTAGCAAAGTGTGAAGGCCTTGGGCCCAATAACCAGTAACCCACCTAAAAAAATGAGTTTCAACAAACTGAGTGACTTCTATATATTGACAACAATAACTCCAAAGTTTCTTAATTAAGTTTCCTAACATTTTCTCACTAATACATATGTAGGGCCAAGGATTTAGCTCAGTGGCTCCAGGGCCTGTCTCAAAAGCACAAGGTCCCAAGTTCAATCCCTGCCACCACGTACCACAATACTGAGGGTGGTAGCTCACACCTGTAATTCCCAGCACTAGGTAGGCAGAGGCAGGAGGATTGCTGTGAGTTCATGGCCAGCCTGGGCTACGTAGTGAACTCAGGGCCAGCCTGAACTACAAAGCAAAACCCTGTCTCAAAAAAAAAGTATTTTAGATGTCAGGCATGGTGATGTATGTCTATAATCCCAGCACTTGGGAGGCCAGGGCAGGAGGAACGCCATGAATTCAAGACTAATTTGGGCTATAAACTCAGATTCTGTCTCAGAAAAAAAGAAAGAAAGAAACAATATTTTAAACTGCATCTAGCCAACTAGTTACAAATCATTTATAAGGATTGAGGATTTGGCTCACTGGAAGAACACTTGCCAGCAAGGGCAAGGTCCTGAGTTGGACCCTTAGCCCCCAAAAGAGAGGAAAATATAGGTAAATTGTAAGCAGGATGACTCCTTCTTAAGCCCAGGAACTCAAGTCCAGCCTAAGAACACGGAGATCCTGTTTCCAAAGGGAAAAACAAAATAAAACAGATACATAGTTTACAAATTAATAAATATAAGTATATATAAAGGGATGCAACTCACTGCAACCGATTAAAACATTAAGGAAAAATTAAGGTGGTTTAACAGAACTCTTAAACAACCCTGGACTGCTTTTAGTACTGGGGACTGAACCCAGAACCTACAGAATGAGCTATATCACTGTCTCCTCTATTTTTACTTTTATTTTTGTTTATTTATTTATTTTGGAGACAAAATCTTGCTAAGTTGCTAAATTATGCAGGCTGGACACAAGCTTACAATTCTCCTGCCTCAGCCTCCCTGACTTTTTACTCAATGAAGAAAATTATATTTAAAATTTTCAAGTAGATACAATACATATTTACTTAAGTACATATATACCAAATGTCAAGTGGCATTAGCTTAACACAGGAAAATCAATAATGCTAAATAAAAAAGAGGATTCGAAATTATATGTAGAAACTGATTTCATTATCCAAAAAATTACAGAAAGAGTAAAAATAGATTAAAATGTAAACAATGACTGACTTGGAGATGAAATTAGGCAATTTTAATTTTATTATTCATACTTTCATGTATTTTCCATCCAACATATGTATCACTTTTCACTACCAAAAGAAAATATCAAACCAATTAGAAAAAACAACCCCCCCAAAAAACCCATAAAAAATTACAAGTAGAAATTAGGGAGATTTTGCAATTATAGTCTGTTCTATTTAATTTTTAATCTAGGAATAATGAAAACATAAGGGGGGATGTATGTTAAAGTTTCTGTGTAGAGGTGTCAGCTGTTTTAAAAGCTCAGCTGAGAGGCTCCTCATGCACAGATCACCTGCTTTGGGGCTGTGACCTATGGTCTCCCCTAGCAACCAAACCACCACAGGGCCCAGGCTCCCAGCATCCACCCCAGCATCCCAGCCTGGCCCCTGCCCGTTCGTGGGGCTAGCTCCTTTCAGCTGCAGCAAGCAATCTGAAGAAGCCCCACTGCCCACAGATCCTCTGTGACCCAGGCTGGTTCTCACTGAATCCTGTGGGTTCTCAAGAACACTGTGGTTCACCACAGAAAAACAGTCTGACGGCAAAGCCAATTCCTCCTGCCAGCCTCCTCCCTCCCCAAGTTTGTTTTAGCTGGGTAAAAGTAACTCTGATTAATATCATTTACATGAACAACTTAGCATTTATATCTAATTACCATATGGCACAATTACGATTGTGCGTGTCATTACATATGTGCCAGATTAATTGTGTTGTTCATTGTACTTGATTACCACTGTCATCTAGACTATAATCAGGGTTCATTCAGCTTCTGTGACTATTTCAAGGTCATCCATTTATGGCATAACAATAATAGAATACTGCAGAGGGGTAATTTTGGAAATAGGGTTTGTTTTAGAAGCCAGATGACAGGGTCTGATAATAATAACAACAATAACTAACAAATTATGGCTGCTACATTTATCCCCGGTCTACTGAGTCAAGGCACATTATGAGCCTAATGGTGTTTCATCTTCACCAAAATCCTCAGAGCTCGTATTGCTGATCCTCATTCATAACAAAGGGACTGACTGTGGTGTAGGGCCGGATCACAGAGTCTGGGCAAAGGCTTTTCAGACAGCAGAAGGGAGAAGGGGTGAGACTAGCAGAAGAGACAGAATCAGGCTGGAGCGGGAGGCAGGTGACAGGAAATGAGTAAAAATGGGTAGTGAACTAGGGCTTTCACCTCACCCAGGACTGGATGAAAATTCAAAACCTCAATATAATCAACAACAACTTGATGTCATATGATAGATAAACATCTAGGTCACACTCACTCTGCATACTTGTTCAGCAAACTCATGATTATATAGGATTGTTTTTATCTCTACAACAATCAATTTCTCAACTCTTCATTTATTTGATACTACTTTTAGTGTGTAGAAAGTTGTGTTTTCTAAGAATGCAAGACCATAATAAGCAGCTACTGTTTGCTTAGTTTTATAATTTTCTGCTGCCCAAAGACAGTCAAAAGCATTTTTTTTTTTTTGAGACAGGGTCTCACTTTGTAGTTCAGGTTGGCTCTGAGCTCACTATGTAGCCCAGGCAAGCCTTGAACTCACAGTAATCCTCCTGCCTCTGCCTCCTGAGTGCTGGGACTACAGGCATGAACCACCATGCCTGACACTGTAGTATGTGGTCCTGGTTACTGGTGGACATGAGTCACCATGCCCAGTATTGTTGTATGTGGTTACCAGGGATTGAACTCAGAACCTTGCACTTGCTAGGCAGGCACTGGAACCACTGAGCTAAATCTCTGGCCCTCAAAAGCATAATTTTTAAAAAATAGTAGTTATTTTCTATAAAAAGAAGATAATAGAAATATTGGTTTGAGCTATTTGTTTAGAGTTTTAGTCTTCTAGAATAGTATATACCATTATAATACGCTGATAGATTTTGTTTTCAGAGGATCAAGAATCAGACTTGAGGTCAAATTCTACTTCTGTTTTTACTGACACAGAGCAGTGACTTAACTACTCTGGATCTTAGATTCTTTATCTGTAAGTGAGTATAGCAATCCAGGCCTCAAGGAATAGTTGAGAATTAAATTATAAGATGCATGTAACAAGGTTATTAGCATAGCCAGTCATTTGCTCAATAATTGTTCATTATCATTCTCATCTAGGATAAATGGTGTATTTATAGACCTCAGTCATTTAAAACAGAGGTGCTGGGCTGGGATGTAGCTGAATGATACAGCATGTGCCTAGTGTGCATGAAGCCTTGGGTTTGACACCCAGTTCCACAAGAAAATGAAAGTATTATAATTAAATAAATAAATGCACAATGCCTTGAAGGTTATGAAAGAGAAGGACAGCTTTATGTGGGCTTTAAGAATGCTTTACTTACCCATAAATACAAGAGATGTCAATAACCACATCTATCATATCACAGCAGAGCTCATAGGTTTGCATATCCACTGGAGTGCTATCAGTTGCAATATAAATTTTACTGACCACATCAAATAGAAATGCCTTTTCAATTCCAGAATTCTGAAAAAAAAAATGTGCTACCTTAAAGCAATAGCCAATCTCAGACCATGTCATGTTTACATAAAATTATGTACTACAGTATCCTCAATGTAAAATATGGATGAGCAAAATTAAAATGTTACAAACTCCAGTTATACCATTTTCATTACACTTTCCACTTCACTGCATAAACTTCTTCATAATGGACTTGTAGAAGAAATGAAAACTAGAATCACCACAAATTATTTACTTTAGATAAACAACTGGGACAGTGTTTCCTAACTCTCAGGCTGGTGGTTTGTAGAACTCATTCAGTGCCTCATTCACACAGTGTTAAACATGTAAACAATTATTCAAGAAATGCTTCATCACCAAAGGTAAACTGTATGCTCTATATTCTGGTGGGATTCTATTAATCATGATGATTACCTACAACTTGAATAAGCAGTTCAATTATACTAGTGAAATGCACATTCTGGGAGTTACATTCTAAAGGCTCTATAACAATATGTAGGAAAAGTCATCAAAAGTAATCCTGATGTGACCTTGAGATGCTGTAAGAACATGCACAGAGAAGATCTTTTTCTCTCTTATAGTGCTATTCACACATTCTGCAAATGCTTCTAACAAGAGTAAATTATTTACTTACTGAGATAAAGATGTTTAGCAAATTCTCTAGAGTTGGGAGTTGGGGAATCAATTTCTGAACCACCTTGCTAAAAGCTTCAAATATTGAGTGATCATATATGCTTGTCAGATAAAAGCTAAAAGAGAAAACAGTGCTTCAGTATGTTTCCTTTTGACTGACAAATAGTTTGCTTAGGCTACGTCATAATGCCAGGAATATCCCTTCTGTGGCTAACAGCTCTAACTCAGTACTAGCTCCCTGCAGAACGGGTTACAAGCTTGGTAAAAAATAAACAAATGTATCGTTCCTCCTCACTGCCTCAGATGCCAGAACTGTGCCTATCCTTGTCTGCTGTCTGGCAAGTTTAAAAATATGGCCATATCTGCCCATACCATCTTTGTGTTCTGCAAGAGAATCCACACTGACCATCTTCTCATAAGCCTATCACTATCTCATTAAATTATCAATATTGGGACAGGGATTTAGCTCAGTGGTTCCAGCACCTGCCTTGCAAGCACAAGGTACTGAGTTCAATCTCCAGTAGACAAAGAAATATCAATATTGATCCACCTAATTGTTTTCATTTGCCAATTTGCAAAATGATGCATATAGTACCTATCAAGTAAAGAACAATGGAAAAACTCTTTTCCAGTGTCTATCTCTAGCTGAACTTATTTTCAGACTATGCCTTTATTTACAATGATAGACTGAGCATATTTATCAAGAACTATGAAGTTTAACATTGATTAACCTTCTGGATTAGATTTTTTTGGTTTTGTTAATGTTTTTCATATGAGGGAAGAATCTAAGCTTTGACCACTTGCTAAAAACAACCTTTCACCAAAGATCAGAATTAGTGTGTTCAAAACTGGCTTTTCCCAAATCCTAACCTAGTGACTAAATCACAAGCAAGGAAACAAGGTAAACTACTACCCATGTCAAGCCAACTAAGGTGACTTGGGCCCATGCTGCTTTTCTCTGTCCCTCACTGGGATCCCAAAGTGACTTCTGTTCTTACCTGAGGTGAATTTTTTCTAGTCCAGCATCTGCAAGATCATCATTTGCCCTCTGATGAATATCTCTTTGAGTTTCAATTTTGTGGTCATCTGACAGACCATCCACTTTATGAATAAACACCTCAAAGTTGATGTCAGTGTTCACCTTGTAGGCCCTGGTCACGGTGAGGTGCAGCCTGGCCAGGGCTTCCATGTAATCATCCTGGGAACAAAGGCAAAGCCTGTGAGAGGAGACTGCTCTGTTTCCAGAGCCTTCCATGAATGC
The DNA here is from genome assembly GCA_004025085.1 of Thryonomys swinderianus. NCBI lineage: Eukaryota > Metazoa > Chordata > Mammalia > Rodentia > Thryonomyidae > Thryonomys > Thryonomys swinderianus. The sequence continues at coordinate 10,825 of PVIC010014123.1, forward strand.
TCTTTGCTAGGAATCACATGGCTGTAACCCCACCACCACCACCACCCTTTTTGGTCACTACCACAAGTCTCCCCCAAAACCTGGCCTTATAGAAGTCAAGTGTGAAAACCCATTTTGTTAACACAGGGAAGGAAAAGTTAACAAAACGCAGCCACAATTTAGGCTGATTTTATACACATACACACACACATGTATATATATTTCTTTTCTTTTTTTTTGAGACAAGGTCTTGCTTTGTAGTTCAGGCTGTCCCTGAGCTCACTGTGTAGGTGAACTTCAAATTCAGCAATCCTCCTGCCTCTGCCTCCCTAGTGCTGAGATTGTAAGGCATAAGCCACCACACCCGGCACTGTGGTATGTGGTACTGATTGCTAGTGGGTGTGAGTCATCACTCAGTATTGTTGTATGTGGTTACTGGGGATCGAACTCAGGACCCTGTGCTTGCTAGGCAGATGCCGGAACCACTGAGCTAAATCTCCAGCTAGGAAATTATATTATACACCCATCTGTTTGCACACTGTCAAAGGCTGCTTTCATGTCACTAAGGCACTACTGACTAGTTTACCTCTGTGAAAGCTGCTCCGAGACAGCATAGCCTCAGATATCTCACCATCTGGCCCATTACAGAAAATGTGCTGACCCATGGGGTAGGAGGGTAATTGCCAGAAACAATACAAGGGAAAACCTTTCTATACTGGTACAATGTTATAAGCACCTATGCATCTATCAACACTAAAGTTAAGTGTTTTCTCCCAACCCAGCCTGCTCCTCTATTCTCTTCTGGAGGCAACCTGTACCTGAGTTTAGCACTTACTGGCCCTCATCATGCTGCACCACACATACACATTCCTGAACAACACAGTATTCTTTAACATTGTTTAAATTTTCACATAAGTATCAAGTTTGTGTGAATGCATTTTTTATTCAACATTATGTCAGGAAGATTTACCTTTGTTGAAGTACCTTGTTTTTATAGCAAAAATAGGAAAGGTATCTGTCATAAATTTAAAGGACTTCACTCACCACCCGTAGCCCTCTCCCCAGCTGATTATGATTCCAACTCGGAAATAAAGAAAGCTGATATAATGAGGTAGTTTTTGGCATTCTATTCTCCAAACTAAATTTTAAAAATGTGGGGCTAAGCCAGGCATGGTGGCACAGGCCTGTACTCCAATCATTCTGAGAGACTGAGACAGGAAGATTGCAAATTTTAGTCTAGCCTGGCCAAGTAAGGAACAGCTTGTCTCAAAACTGTAAAAAAGCACTTGAAACTGTGTGTGGTGGCTCATGCCTGTAACCCTAGCACTCAGGAGGCAGAGGCAGGAGAATTGCTGAGTTCAAGGTTTGCATGGGCTACATCGTGAGCTCAGGACCAGCCTGAACTACAAAGCGAGACCCTGTCTCAAAAAAAAAAAAGCACTTGATATGTAGCTAAATGTGAAGGCTCTGGGTTTAATCACATGGCATACATGTGCACATGTGTGTGTGCATATACACACACACATGCACACATAGCACCTAAAGATGACATAAGAAAGAAGAAATAGCACGGTGGGAATGTAGCTCACTGGGAGAGCACTTGCCTAGCATACATGAGGCCCTGATTCAGTCCCCAGCACTACAAAAAGAAGAAAATGCTTGGTTCATCGGAACAGGGAAGCTCCAGAGGGTCTTTTCCACTGTGATCACTGTTGCTTTCAGTGACAAACAGACATAAAGGAAAACAGACTGCCCAGTTGCTACTCTGAAATTAGATCCAGGAATACTAAGTGGGCCATAGTCACTGTGAGCACAGGTCAGTGGTTCAGGAAATGTGGTATGTTCCATGGTCTCTGCAGAGTGGCGGGGGTAGGGTGGGGTGTCACACATTGAGCTCCCTGGAAATCACTCCTGCTTTCCTTCTCTGTTATTTCTCAACATTCTGTGAGGATACATTTTCTCCTTGGGGACATAATTATCTGGCGATCCTGTGATTGTGAAGAATTCACAGGCAAAATATAAAAACATGAGGTGTCAACAAAAAGCACTGCTTAGAAATGGAGGAAGGGACACTCATGTGCTGCCAAGGTCTCTCCTGGAGACTGGTTTTCCTTTTACTGCTTGTAATCACATCATGTAGAGATTCCTGCAGTCACAGTTTCTACAGTCTGGCTCCAACAGGAAAGTACTAGGTATTTCTGAAACTGCTTTTTACATTATTATTTATTTTTACTAAACATCACTGCTTAAAAATGTTTTCCATACCCTGTTTCATTTTGCAGTGCTGGGGATTGAACCTAGGGCCTCTGCATCTTAGGCAAGCATTCACTACCGAGCCACACTCCCAGACCTCCTAGTCATTTCTAAAATATAACAAAAAGATCTATCTCTCAATTCACCTCTCTTATAGTTTAAAAATTAAATAAAACCGGAAACACATTTACCAACCCAGATGGAAGTCTCCTTTTTCATGTTCTGGTAACCCTATTACAGCTGCAATCTAAAAATAGACAAGTGTGCCTTTTTATTCAAATTATGGCCATATTATTAACACCTAAAATAGATATTCATTGGAAATACGAATTTCATAAATGTAAATTGCTATGCAAGGTCAGTAGTACTTTAGCACTTACGGAGCCATTATCTTGCAATGACAAGTCATCTGTTTGGAACTTACCCACTCATGGCAGGCCTACTATATTTGCAACCTAAATGACTCCAGAAACAGGGCTGAGTGACTCAGGGAGAAAATGGAGCTTATAAGACATGACATCCACAGGGCCCTCCCTGGAGTGTGTGCACCCCTTTCTTCTCCCTGTGGGCTTCCAGTTCCCCGGATTTATGGTTATGTAGAGATGGGAAGGCAGGGAATAGTGCCAATGCCACAGATGGGGAGAAACAGAGCACTACAAGTGGGACAGCCAAAGAAGCAGCTGCTGACAGCAGGCCCTGGACAGATACAGGGCCTCCCACGTGTCCAACACAGGCATTGCTGAGTGGGCCCAGAGGAAAGGGAAAAGCTGTTTAAGGATCAGGTACTGGATTTAATGTGTCCCCTCTCTGTAATCTCACCACAGAAGGCAAGAAAGAACCTCTTCTGACCATGCCCCACAGCTACACAGTGCAGACTCTGGAAACTAAGGCTTCATGGACAGTTTCATTACACCTAGTTCCCTACCCCCCGGGGCACAAGCAAGCAGTCTACTCAGAGCATGGCTGTTAAGTGTGGGCTCAACACCACGATAACTACCGGTCTCCCTGGCATCCCCGGAAGGGACTGGTGTTCAGACAGGGGTCAGGCGTGCCAGCAGCCAGCTAACCTAACTGTAGTGAACTTCAGAGCTGGTTTGCCACACACCTGGAGGATCTGCTGCCTTTTATTCCACCACAGCTACAAAGGAGACCCTGGAGGAGCCTACAGGCTAGATGAGTCATGGCTGCTTTCTGAGAGGGTTTACAGAGCCCAATCCTGAAACTAATCTGGCAGAGATGTATCTGTGATCCTGCGGCAGCCCCTTCCCCTCCTCCCTGACGGCAGCCGAAAGGCCTCAGATGAAAGAGGCCAGGAGTCAAAGAGCCTGCGCAAAGCTAATGCGATTCTGATAGAGAACGACTAACGGCTGGAGAATACAGCTCTTCACCAGCCAGCAAATTCCGATTTCTCTGTTTCCAACAAAGCTGAGCAGTCCCTGAACAGGACATCTATAGATAAACTACTAAAATACTTTGTCATGATGGAAACCGGGGTCAGGTAGGGCACATAACTTGGGAGGATTTTAAATAACTGGACAAACTACAATAAATGTTACTTATTTATATGAACACAGCTTCTCCGTGCTTATATCTATACAAGCAGGACACAAAAAGAACTGCTCCGAATCCAGTCTTACTCAAACACAGACATGTAAACTGAGCAGAAAAACATCAATTGTCCATCTATTATTTTTTCTTTGTAGTACTGAAGATTGAACCCAGGGCCTCAATATGCTGGACAAGTGCTTCACCACTAAAGCGACACCGTTGTCCCCTATATTTAACACAAGGTCTCGTTAAGTTGCCCAGGTTGGCCTTGAACTCACAGTCCTCCCTGCTCAGTTTCCTGTGTATCTGGAATAGATGTGGGCCATCATACCCTGCTATCCATCTCTTTAAAAGATATTTATCTTCAAATTTTACTTTGTAATAGTTACTTATGAAATGGGTTCTCTTAGTCAGTTGTACATTAGTAATCATTATTATTTCATACAAGAGAAAAACTTGCACTCAGTCCTTCATCTTCATAGGAACTAGTCAACATTTTAAAATGTAAACTTATGTACATGTTTTCTGCAGGGAACCTGTGTATGAGAGTGTTTGAAAAATTCATCTTTCTAAATTACAGGAAGTGCTGGAGATGCGGCTTCATGGTACCCACCTGGCAAATGCAAAGTCCTGAGTTTAATTCCTGGTACCAGAAACAAATATCTAAATTACAGGTTTTGTTCTGTTTTTGTTTGTTTGTTTGTTTAAGACAGGATCTTACTATATAGTTCAAGCTGGTCTTGAATTCACTATTTAGTCCAGACTGGACTCAAATTCACAGGGATCCTCCTGCCTCAGCCTCCTAAGTGCCAAGATTAGAGGCATGCACCACCACACCTAGCCTAGTACAGTTTTAAACATGACTAGGAAAGACCTTCTGGAGATGTGTGTCAAGGGTACCAAACGGGGATGACATATATTTCCTATCCTTTGCCTAGACAGGCTCCACCATCTGCGAGGATTCCTGGGTCTATGACCTGTGGCCGTGCACACAGTTCCATCATGGCCAGCTGGCTTTTGGTCAGGGATGGATGGGGAAAGCCTTCTTTGCAATGTCTGGGGGGCCCTAAGAAACCTGTTTGATAAAAAGGCCTGTGCTAGATTTAAAAACACAGCAGAAACCTCCACATATGATAGGGCAAGGTGCTGCCTCTCCTGGGGCTGCGGGTCCATCAAACCCCCGAGACTCATGAGTGTACCTGGGAGTCGATGACAAATATTAGTGCTCCTGTTCCCCGGAAGATCATCTCATAGTCAAACGTAGGGTCAAAAAAGTCAATCTGTCCCGGGAAGTCCCAAATCTGAAAATTGACAAAGGAGCTGTTGGAAACATCTTCCCGGCATATCTTGTTAGTACTCTCCAAGAAGAGTGTCTCGTTGGGAGACATTTTGTGGAAGACAACTTTCTGAATAGATGACTTGCCGCTTCTCCTCAAGCCCATGAGCAGGATTCTTGGCTTCACCTCAGAGCTGAAAGGATCGCTGAAGTCCAGAACTGGAGAAACCACAAAAGGAGAATGAGGGTTAGTCGTTTCACAGTGGTTAATTAGAGGAGTTTCACTTCCACCTTGAATGTGATTTATGACTCACAGTTGATGCTCCCCTTCCAGAGAGAGGAATGGTAACTCTACCGGTCTGCTCCTGGTGGGACGATTCTGCAAAGTGCAAAACACTAAAAAATTCCATTTCACTACCTTATGCCACCTCTCAGAGACATGTGGGAATCCACAACCCAAGCCAGGACTCTGGAACATAAAGAGCAAAGATTTCCTGGTGCAGACTGTCCTCAGAAGGAATGCAGAAGGTTTAGATTGTGAGATAATGTCCTTCTCTGCATCATCATCAGAGTCTCCAAGTGCTACAGAAGCATCTGTGGATTTGAATTATACCTCTCTCAGTTTCTCTCCTGCCCAGCCATCTTCACAGGCCACAAAGGCCTACAAAGTGGGTCTGGACTAGATGTCTCAGATTTAGACTATGTCAGGAAGTAGAGAAATTCACACTGTGAGGGGCAAACCTCTTCCAGGTCCACACTTCCAGGTCCCCACTGTGGCTTTTGGCCCACACCACTGAAAGAGGTATCTACCAACCACATGGAGCTACTTAAATTAAATTAAATGGGTCAAAATTAGAAATTTGGAGGTAGGCATAGTGGTACATGCCTATAATCTCATCTGCTCAGGAAACTGAAACAGGAGGGTCTCATATTCAAGACCAACCTATTCAATTTAGAGACACTGACAAAATTTTGCAAAGGGCTAGAAGTATAGATGAGTTGTACAGCATGCTTGTCTGGTGTGCAAAAGACCTAGGTTCAACCCCCAATACAAAAAAAAATTAGAAATTCAGATCCTTCTTATATGAAGTTTCTAGAGTAGTTACGTTCACAGACATAGAAAATAGAATGGGTGTTTCCAGGTCCTGGAAGGAAAGGGGAATGAGAAATTATTGTTTAATGGATAGAGTTCCATTGGGAGAATGAAGAAGTTTTAGAGATGGATGAAGGTGATGAATGTATACTAATGTGAATACACAATGCCAATTTGTGCCCTCAGAAATGGTTAAAATGAAGGCTAGGTGAGGTGGTATTCACCTGTAATCCCAGCTCTCGATAGGGGAAGGCGAGAAGATTATGGTGAGTTCAGGGTCAGCCTGGTCTACATAGCAAGATCTTGTCTCAGACACACAAAAAAGTTAAAATGTGCTTATTTTATTACAATAAAAATGATTTAGTTCCTTGGTTTCATAATTCCTGTGAGTGCTCAATAGCCACACCAGCAAGTGGCTAACATAACCACGCAACTGATAACAAGCGCAGTGCAGGAGGTCAAAGGCATATGAAAAGAAGCTTCACATCAGAGCTACGGGACACCATGTCACATACACTAGGATGGCTATAATCAACAAGACTCTGTTCCCTGGTAACAAAACCTTATCCCTGAAATGCTTTTACAAAGCGTGCTAGAGGGATGAACACTACTGCGTAAGAGTAGAAATTGGTGTAAAACTTTAGAACACTGCAGGGTTCCCTATTTGTTTGGAACTTACAGTGTTAGTTCCATACAGTTCTTTAGTCCTAGATGGCCACTTAATTTCTAAGCAGTCTTCCTGCTTAACCAAAAGCTTGTAACTTTCACAGAAGCAAAGAGTAGCCTAGTGGGTAAGGACAAGGGAGGGCCCTGAAGTTAATAAGGCCTGGGGCTACAGTTATCAGACCTTGAAAAAGATACTTAGCTTTGAAGATTTAAGTTTCAAAATCCATAAAATGGAATCGATAATGATAATAAACACCCTTAGGACTGTTATGATAGTTAAATGAGATAAAAGACCTAAAGTAATCATTAAATGTAGGACTGATTCAACAAAGGCTGCTGAAGCACCTAGTTCTCTACATGCAAAAGGATGAAAGTGACCCTCACCTCACACCATAAACAAAAAATAACACAAAATGCACCAAACATATAATGTTAAGAAGGGAAAATGGAAAGTGACTGTTAATTGGTATATGGTTTCTTTGGAGTGAAGACTTTGGAGTGGACTTAAAGTGATAATGATTGTGTGCTCTTGTGAACATACTGAAAAATCCAAAGAATTGTATATTTAGGGGCGCTACTATGTTTTTTTCTTTTATTTTTTTAAGAATAGGAAAATTTTAAGAGGAAGATAGCTCTGTGAGAGACAGAAGGGGGACTGGAAAGTACACTGCCTCTATTGTTCTGTTTTTTACAGAGTCTTGCCCTGTAGTCCAAGCTGGCCTGGAAATCAATATACAGCTCAGGTTGGCTTCAAATTCACAGTTCTCTGGGCTCAGCCTCTTAAGTGCTGCAATTACAGATGAATGCCACCATGCCCACCTTGAAATACATACTTTAAAGTGGCAAATATTATGTATGCTATTTGAAGTATATTCAATTGTTTTTCAATACTGACGGCTGAACCCAGAGCCTTATGCATGCTGGGCAAGCACTCTACCACTGAACCATACCCTTAGTCTTTTATTTTTAGACAGGCCTCACTAAATTGCCCAGGATGACCTTGAACTTTCATTTCTCCTATCTCAGTCCTTTGAATAGCTGGTATTACAGCCACCAGGCTGAGTTCCTATCTCAAATTTTGTTTTGTTTTGTTTTGAGACAGGGTCTCGCTTTAAAGTTCAGGCTGGCCCTCATCTCACTATGTAGCCCAGGCAAGCTTTGGACTCAGCAATCCTCCTGTCTCTGCCTCCTGAATGCTGGAATTACAAGCGTGAGCCACCACACCCTGCACTGTGGTATGTGGTATTGATTGCTGGTGGGCGTGAGTCTCCACGCCCAGCACTGTATGTGTTTTCCAGGGATCGAACTCAGGACCTTGTGCTTGTGAGGCAGGTGCCGGAACCACTGAGCTAAATCTCCAGCCCCTATCTCAGTTTTTTAAAAAAAGACTTCATGATGATCCAAAACACAGACACAGGAAAACAAAAGTTCCATTATTAAACTGTGAGAAAAATCAGGAAAAGGAACATCTTTAGTAAAGGAAAATACCAGATATGGTAGCACATACCTATGATTGCAGCTGTTGAGTAGGATGAGGCTGGAAGATTGCAAGTTTGAGGCTAGCCTGGGTAACTTAGGAAGACCATAAGAAAGAATTCAAAAGAGCTAAGGATGTAGTTCAGCATTACTTCAGTTCAATCTCTAGTGAAGAAAGAAAAAGAGGAGGAGGAAGAAGAGGATGAAGAGAAAAAGGAGGAGAAAGAGAGGAAGCAGAAGAACACAAGCAAATATAGAGATATACATATTATATTATTTTTCTAAATTTTTATTTGTTATTTTGTCTTTCTCTGTCTCTGGTCCTAGTTTCACCATAATCAAACAAAGACTGGAAAAATAATGTTTTCCTTATGGAATTAACCATTTTCCCCTGAAAACCTAGTTTTGTAAAAAATGTTAATATTTGATATCTTAGCAAATTTCACTTACTATATAAATTTTGATGTTTAAATTCTGATAAAATAGGTAAACACACAAATTCCAGTTAAAACAATGATTAAATAAAAAGTAGGTAGGTACAGATATACGTAAACAAGGCTTCACTAGAAGCAACATCTCACCCCTGCCAATGTGACACTGTTTTCCCCTTTAACTTAGTACAATCACTGATGATATATGATAAAGGCTGTAATATGAACAAAAACCACCTAAAATATCACCAGCTTTCTTCTTCCTCAGTGATTATATGCCCCTTACTCCCAGTACTGGCATTACCATCTTTGCAAAAGCAGGTCACTAACTGCAAAAGACAACAGAACTTCAAATTCAAGCACATTAGATTACTAACACGTTACAGTCCAACTAAATCCTTAAGAATAATGGAAAATGTATGCATAATAAATAGATAAATAATACATGGAGAGCTGAGCTTGAAGCAAAAAGAACTCAGAGCTGATCATTGAGAAAACCCGTAAGAAACGCATAGGTCAGGCTGAGGACAGAACGTGCAATTCTGGGCTCTGACTGACAGGCTCCTGCTTCGGAAAGTAGGACCCACACCAGGGAGGAGTAAGGACTAGTGACAAGGTCATTACCTGAAGAGTCACAGCGAGGGAAGCAAGCAAACTGTACCGCTGCCTACTCATCCAACCCCCCTCGACATATCCACACTCTTACACATGCTAGTTATCTTCCAGGGGGTGACAGTGAATCTGGGAGCATCAGCAAGAGAAAGAAGGCAATGCCTCCGGGCTCGTGATGCCCAGGAGGAAGAGGGGCACCCACACTGCTGCCCTCACTCTCACTACAGACCATGGGACATAGCACCCTCAGAGACAGAACCACACCGTCTTCCCTTCAGACATTTCCTCAAATGCCACGTACTTGGGGATACCACTGTTAGAAAAGGAAATACATACCCAATGGGTAGACGAAAGCACGGGGAAGGCAGGAAAAAAGAAATAGGCTGGGAATGTGGTTCAGCTTTTCCTAAGATCAATCCAGTCCTACAGAACAGAGAGGAGGGGGAGAAAAAGAAAACGGACCTGTTGATGAATATCTTTATTCCTAATTTATACCGCCAAACCTGAGTACAGGTTTTAGTTCTCTTCAGCAGGCTCTGTACATTTCCGTGCAGGATGGTACTCTGGAGGGGCAGGAACTCCACCTCCGGGCCGGCTGGGGCGTGAAGTAGACATTGTGAAGAGGGGTGTGTGTGTGCAGGTTTACAAACACAGTGTGGCCAAGAGCTGAAACACACACACAGCTGTAACAACACAGGTGCCGCGACAGGGAGCGGGAAAGGCAGGGAAGGGAAACACTTCAGCCTCTTGGCCTCTGGAGCAGGCTTGAATTAGTTTCTTTTCCCTACCTGCTGAATTCAAGCCCACACCACCATCTGTAACAGGCAGGGGGATAGTGGTCCCAATCAGCAGGATACCATCAACTCTGGGGAGGCCTTTTAGACCCCTGTGGATGTGTTCTATCACACGTGGCTGGGTGTATGGAAATACAGTGGGTGCCCAGGGACTGCTCTGGACATTTCTGTGAGCCACCCAGCTGGTGAGGAGGTACAGGTCTGGTTTACACCAGAGCTCTGAGGGAAGGAAATTGTCAAGGTCACACCGCTGGTTTGTGGCAGGGGACTCACCCAGAATCTAAGCCACCAATCAGCTTTGTCACATTAAATACTACACTATGGTTTAATTTGCATATGTCATAAATTAATATTCACAAGAGAATCTTCCCTGGAGGCATTATGGCTTCATGCTAGTTGTAAAATCTTCTAGATTTCTTCTAAAATATTCTATACCCATTATTTTCATCATATTCATGAAGCCCAAACCTTAAGTCAGAGCCTATTTGTCATCACAAAACCAATTACTGGGGATTAAACAGCAACACCACTAAATAAGGAGGAAAAAAACTTTTTAAAACTAGACAATAACTAGAGTATATCATGCCTAGTAATGCTGTACTACTTAGTGAAACTCAGGTTTATTTACACATGTGTGGACACTGGTTTATAACATAAATATGTTTTTGATTATAGGCTATAGTAAAAACAAAATTGTAAGCTACTGCTGTCAGTAGGAAAAGTTCTTTTTCCATTACAAAGGAACTGTTGGCAAAGACTGGCCCTCTCTCTAATCCTCTTCCTCTCTCCCCTTAAGTATCTCTTTTTTATCTTTTTTTTTTTTTTTTGAGACAGGGTCTCGCTTTGTAATTCAGGCTGGCCCTGAGCTCACTATGTAGCCCAGGCAAGCCTTGAACTCAGCAATCCTCCTGCCTCTGCCTCCTGAGTGCTGGGATTACAGGCGTGAGCCACCACACCCAGCACTGTGGTATGTGGTATTGATGGCTGGTGGGCATGAGTCACCACGCCCAGCATTGTATATGGTTACCAGGGTCAAACTCAGGGCCTGTACTTGTGAGGCAGGCGCCAGAACCACTGAGCTAAATCTCCAGCCCCAAATATTAGTAAGCCCTGGAGAGCCAGAGTAGGTTGATCTGTAGAACAGCCTGACTTCTAACTCCAGAGTCTAAGGTTCAAGTTCCTGCCCAGGCACCCAGGGATTGCAGCTTGGATTTCCCCCAAAGGGTTCCACTCTACAGTGGGAGAGGCAGGCAGGGAGCTCTCACCAAGAAGGAAAACCTGCCACCGCTTGGCCTGCTCCACCAACACCTTCCTGAGGTCACCTGCTGGGTCAAGCTTAGTAAGAGCAACCTGAGTAAGACGAAAATGTAAATGAGAATAAAGGATGGCACCGCTCTGGAAGGGGAAATCACAGGGCAAACCTTCAAAAATCATGAAAGCAGAAACCAGCAACAGGAGGTTTGGGGATGTGAGAGGCAACCCCAGAGAGGACTCCAAAGGTGTCAACAGAGTTGGGGACAATTGCTGAAGTGGGGGTGAACTTTCTAAAAGGATAGTCTATTCTCATTTTATATAGGTCTCCTGATCACATAGCTGTGCTAGGGCTCTGCAGATGCAGAGAAAACAAAGTTCATCCTTTAGTAACAAGAGAGCCGAGACAAGTGAAAGAGAGGGCATGATACTCAGCTAGCTAGGTATTCTGAGTCTTGAAGAAGAGCAGGCATGAAAGAAACGACTGAAGGGAAAATTGTTCCATGAAGAGATGGGAGCAAGTTATGGGAACTGGCGATAAGGAATCTAGTTTGAAGGACGAGGAGGTGACCCAGTCCAAACGCCACCCCCCAGAACATTTGTGGCAAAATCCGAACACTGCTTCCTCTTCCCCAAGTGCTACCTTGGTTGGCTTTCCTCTTTCTCACACCTGTATCCTGTACCCACAGATTCCCTCTTCTCCAGCCACTCAGGACTTCCAGAAGGTTCTTCCTTAGGGTCTTGTAGTTTTTCCTTCTACCTAGAGGGTTTCTCCACCACATCATCCAGCTGCAGTGTCATTTCTGATCTAGATAATAGCCTATCACCTATCGCTTCCCAGGCCAGAGCCCTATGTTTTTTTTTTTTTTTTTTTAGGCAGGGTCTTGCTTTGAGCTCAGGCTGGCCCTGATCTCACTTTGTAGCCCAGGCAAGCTACTCCTCCTGTTTCTGCCTCCCAAGTGCTGGGATTCCAGGCATGAGCCACCATGCCCAGCATTGTGGTGTGTGGTACTGATTGCTGGGGGGTGTGAGTCACTATGCCTAGAATTGTGGTATGTGGTTACCCAGGATGGAATTTGGGACCTTGCACTTGCAAGGCAGAAGCTGGAACCACTGAGCTAAGTCCCCAGGCCCCGTATGTCTTCTTAATCATTCTTTTCACTATTCAGTCATCTTTTTATTTTATATATCTGTCATCTTATTTACTTGTCTCTCTCACAACTAGAATACACTGTAATATATGGCATGAGCTCAGTAAATACCTCTGAATTAATCAGTTGACAGAGTGGTAGCAGGTTAGCGCACCAGTGTAACACTGGGGAACTTGGGGTTTAATTGGAAAACCCTGAGGAGATCAAGAATTTTAAGAAGAGACTAACATGATATGATCCGCAATTCTTCACCAGGAAGTCCGTCCCCTCCAGAAAAAGACTCCACAGAGGCAGTCACTGTGGAGGATTTAGAAAGTTGTTCCACAACATAACTGAGAAATGATGAAAACAAGGTTCAGGCTATGGAAATGGGCAGAGGGAATGGATCATGGGAGATAAGGGAGAAGGAAGCTCAACTCCTGACCACTAACACGGTAAAGGGACAGCCCAAGGAGGTCTGGATTTGTTGAGACTGCTGTGTATGTTGGCCTGTGGCTCCCATGAAGATGGACTCAGGGCCCCATAAGGGAGATGAGAATATGGAGATGCACACAACTGGAGGTCGGGGTGTAGGTGTGAAGGGTAATCCATGCCTAGAGATCCTTTCCCCAGGCTTGCAGGCTGAGGGTAAAGACATGGTGAAGGGTTTTAGTTTTGGCCACAGCTCAACAGTTGACACCAACCCACATCAACCTCTTACCAGCCAACAGTTACTATGTAATGGCCACCTCTGAAGAAGCACACAGCATCTCTAATCCAAAAATCAATAAATTTATCTTTCACAGGTATAAAACCCAAGGTCTCCATCAAATTACCCATTGAGGGGCACAAAGTTTCAGTAACACAAGACACTAGAGATCTGTCCTACATACAACAGTTGTGTCAACTGGAATAAGAAAAACCTAGTGCATTAGGTCAGCACAGTTCTGGGTTTATGTGGCTCCTGAGTCTCTGGAGGCACCACCCTTGGAAGTGATTAATGCTGGTCTCGTGGAGCAAGTTGGCTCTCCAGAGGAGGTTGTTACAGAGCAAGGCCAGCCCACATGGTTCACTCTGTTTCTTTGTTTCTGGGCTATGTCGTTATTCAATTGAGGTGAGGCACAGAAATGGGCCTGCTTGATCTTGGACTGTCAGCCTCCCAGACTATGAGCTATAGAAACCTGTTTTCTTTATAAAGTATCCAGATTAGGTATTCTGTTATAGTAACACAAAACAGACTAATACATATGTAAAGAATGTAAAATGTCCTTTGAAGGTAGTTAGGTATTAGTAGTTACTTCTGCCTTTCTATAATTTTTTTTTTCTTTTTGAGACAGGGTCTCGCTTTGTAGTTCAAACTGGCTCTGAGCTCACTATGTAGTCCAGGCAAGCCTCAAACTCCGCAATCCTCCTGTCTCTGCCTCCCCAGTGCTGGGATTACAGGCATGAGCCATCACGCCCAGCATTGTGGTATGTGGTCTTGATTGCTGGTGAGCGTGAGACTCCACGCCCAGTATTGTATGTGGTTACCGGGGATTGAACTCAAGACCTTGCGCTTATGAGGCAGGCGCCGGAACCACTGAGCTAACCCTCCGGCCCTATAAATTTTTAATAATATTTTCCCTTTACCTTCTTTCTTTTCTTTTTTCTCCCTTATGCTACTGAGGATGGAAGCCAGTGCCTCATGCATGCTCTACCACTTAGCTGTATCTCTCCAGCCCTAATAATAGTATAAAAAGAAGGCTTATTTTTTCTTCTGATCTAAAACTTGGGGCCAACAACCTGTGAACTACAAATTACAGATGACAAAAACATCATTTTGTAGTCTGTAGCTAAGTACAATTAAAATTCTTATAAAAACAAAACAAACTGGGCATGGTGGAGCATGCCTGTAATCCTAGCACCCTAAGAGACTGAGGCAGAAGGACTGCAAATTCAAAACAAAACAAACTTTTTTTTTTTTTTAAGAGCTAGGGATATAGCTCAGAGTAAAAGGTCCTGGGTTTAATCTCCAGTACTAGAGAAAACAAACAAATGAAGTCTCACTGCTTGCCACAATACACACTTTAATAAAAACTTCCAATGATACTTGTTGGGATAATTTAAGTGAGCATGGCTACATTAATCAAAAGGCATGTGGGGGCCGGAATTTAGCTCAGTGGTTCTGGCGCCTGCCTGGCAAGCGCAAGGTCCTGAGTTCAATCCTGGTAACCACATAGAATGCTGGGCGTGGTGACTCACGCCCACCAGCAATCAATACCACATACCACAGGGCCGGGTGTGGTGGCTCACACCTGTCATCCCAGCACTTGGGAGGCAGAGACAGGAGAATTGCTGAGTTCGCGGCAGTTTGTCTGGGCTACATAGTGAGCTCAGGGCCAGCCTGAACTACAAAACGAGACCCTGTCTCTTTTTTTATGAGAACCTGTCTCAAAAAAAAAAAAAAAAGCCATGTGGGCCGAAGACTTAGCTCAGTGGTTCCAGCACCCTGCCTCACAAGCACAAGGCCCTGAGTTCCATCCCAGTAAGCACATACAATGCTGAGCGTGGTGACTCACGCCCACCAGCCATCAATACCACATACCACAGTGACAGGCCTGGTGGCTCACGCCTGTAATCCCAGTACTCAGGAGGCAGAAGCAGAAGGATTGCTGAGTTCGAGGTTTGCCTGGGCTACATAGTGAGCTGAGGGCCAGCTTGAACTACAAAGCAAGACCCTGTCTCAAAAAAAAAAAAAAAGAAAAAAAGATCTGACTTTGAGCCAGATCAGTACTTGGAACTGGTTATCAAGAGGATCAGCTTTATGCCTATTTTTATTTTTCCAGTACTGGGGATCAAACTTAGGCCCTTGTGCATCCAAGGTCAGCACAGTACCACTTGAGCTAAATCCCACCACTGCCTAAATAAATTTTATCTTATACACTCTGGGACACTAAAGAAAATTTTAACATTTTCACTTGGCTGTGACCAAGCCCAGCTGTGGAAATCAAATAGCCCAACTGTGAAACTGTGCCTACTCCCACCCCAAATTTAATCGCCCAGGGAGATGACAGTGAAGGGAGGGGTCATCTAATCTGGCCATTGTAGGTCTTTAACACCTGCAGGCTAATTCTTAATCTTGACTTCTCCAGAAACCAGCCCTGACAAGCCTTGTAAACCGAGAAGGAAAAAGGGATTAGTGCTTTGAGCTCCCGGTTTTGGGGAACTATTGCCTGTTTCTGTTTTGGAAATACTGCAGAAGAAAAGAAACAGGGGACTAGGGATTTAGCTCAAGTGGTACTGCACCAACCTTGGGCACACAAGGGCCCGAGTTTGATCCCTGACACTGCAAAAAAAAAAAAAAAAAAAAGCTGAAGTCAGGAAAATGGGAATTGAAAGCCAGGTACCTCTGTGCACAGGTCTTAACCACAGTAGCCTGACCTTCCTAAATTCAAAGGTCTCTCTAGCAAGAATGACATAGTGAATGAAATGGACTTCATAAATTCTGGCACATTACAGTAGAAAAATTCTCTGAGAAGTGGCACCTTTGAACAGGCCCCCAAAGGGAAAACAAAACAAAGATGATTTAATGAAAGTATGAGAAATAGTAGCAATTGATGGCGAAGTCCTTGCTTAGTGTCCCACTTAGGTTCATTCATTAGCCTACAGGTGACCACATAAATACCCCTTAGCCCATGAACTTTAATTTCTTCTTTTACCAACTCTCACTGTACACACACACACACACACACACACACACACACGTTTCCTCCCCAGCCCAAGCCTAGGCAACAAGAGGACCTGTTGTGGAATGTGACTATAGTGAGAGCCTCACTCAGCTTGAAGGGGAAGACAGAATGCTTTGCCATTAATATTCTGTGGAGTCAACAAAGGCATATGGACCTACATACTTATGGTTTCAGGATGAGGCTCTCAATTTGTTTCTGTTTGCAACATAATCTTTGACTCCTTTAAGTTTCTAGAGATCTGTAGTGAATGGAGCTATATACATACTGAAGACACACTTGTTCAACAAGAAATTTCAACCCAAAAAAGAAACTATCTTTGAACAATAATAGTACTACTAATAGCAGAATATACAAAAGTCATGAATATTCTGTGTCCATTTAAACATCTTAAGAGAATT
This sequence comes from Thryonomys swinderianus, assembly GCA_004025085.1. Lineage (NCBI taxonomy): Eukaryota > Metazoa > Chordata > Mammalia > Rodentia > Thryonomyidae > Thryonomys > Thryonomys swinderianus. The sequence goes on from PVIC010014123.1 coordinate 27,460, forward strand.
AAATGAGAAGCAAAGTATTTTCAAAGACATGATGGCAAATTTATTTATTTGTGTGTGTGTGTGTGTGTGGTACCAGGGATCGAATGATGACAGTTTTTATTATCTATGAAAACTAATTTTCTCTATGAAATCCTCTCAGATCACACTAGCAGGCAGCTAAAAAAACACAGTACAACTATTTCCTTAACATGCATATTTAATTACATGCCTACTGTACTCTGGTTTACCAGTGCTTCTCCCTGAGGGGAAAGTGCTCAGGGGAACTTTGTAACCACAATCAACCATGCTCTTCTCAGAGGACTGAGGAGAAAGTCAATTAGCACCTTGGTCAATTTAGCCCAAGGGTAACAGGTTTATTGGAGCATTGTTATGGCTGAGCAAGGACAGCCACTCTCATCAGAGAATTCTAAGGTGATGACAAATGAAGACTTTTTCAGAAAGCCTTTTTAAAAATATAAGAATTAAAAAGAAACAAAATTAGCAAGAAAGAGGTGGCTATGTTAGGAAGGAAACTGTCATGAACTTGTGTGAGATGAGGGGGATAGAATAACGCAGAGGGTGGTGGGCAAACAGGGGAGAGAATCTTTCAAGCTCAGAGCTCTTACTCAGAATTCCCAGAATGTCCTGTTTCTACACCACAGTTTCATTAACTATCGTGTGCATGTTGTAATATAAAAATGGGAGAGGAGGGCCGGAGGGTTAGCTCAGTGGTTCCGGCGCCTGCCTCGAAAGCGCAAGGACCTGAGTTCAATCCCCGGTAACCACGTATAATCCTGGGCGTGGAGACACACCCACCAACAATCAACACCACATACCACAATGCCGGACGTGGTGGCTCACGCCTGTCATCCCAGCACTCGGGAGGCAGAGACAGGAGGATTGCTGAGTTCGCAGCGGCTTGCCTGGGCACCATAGTGAGCTCAGGGCCAGCCTGAACTACAACACGAGACCCTGTCTCCAAAAAGGAAAAAAAAAAAAAAAAAAAAGGGAGAGGAAGGCATGAGATGTAGTTCAGTGGTAGAAAATTTTTCTAGCGCACACAACAAGGTGCTGGAGTTCGATTCAATCCCCAGTAATACAAAAACAAACAAACAAACAGAGAGTAGTTACTAATCAAAGTAGAGCATTAGGCTCATCGAAATCTGAAATACTGAACCTTGCTTTCAAAACATGTCATAAAATATGCTTTATAAATATGCGTATTAGAACAAGTACTTGATTAAGGTGGGACTTTGGTCACACTTTTCAAAAATTAATTTTTATATCATTCTTGTACAAGGGCCATGCTAATCTTCTCTGTATTGTTTCACTTTTAATATATGTGCTGCCAAAGCAAGCAGTCACATCATTCTTACTACTGTGTACTTCTATCGATCCCGCCTCTTCAGTGTCACAGGCCTAGAGCCCCAAGGAAGTCCAAGATACCAGTTGTGACCATGGGAGTAGTCAGCCCAACGTGTTCAGGACGGAACATTCCACCTGCTTGAGCCTCTTCCACTTCTCACTCACACGATACAGCTTCAGAACAGTCCCCTGTCATCCAGGAGCCATCAGAGTCTGACCATTGCTACTGACTCTAAATTAATGATGAGAAATGAATTCACTAATAATAATTGTTAAATTGTTTTAAGAAAGGGCTGTATATGTAGCTCCATGGTAAAGAATTTTTGCTTGGCATGTAGAAGGCTCTAGGTTCAATTCCCAGCACAGTGAGAAAAAAATAAAAAAGAGAAGTATATGTGTGTGTGTGTGTGTGTGTGTGTGTGTTTCTGTATGTGTCTGTGGGGAAGAAGCTAACACTTGGTAGACAGCAACAGTTGAATCCACCAACATGTACGCCCTATAAGGAAATGTCACCTGCTGACTTTGGATCTCTTTTGTGCCTCCAGTAACCACCTGAACTGTCACTTCCTCACTCTTAGGGATGTGTCAGCTGCTGTGAAAATATAAACCTTAGGGGTATCTTAAAACCTGGAATTTGGTGGTACAAATTCCCTATGATGAGTTAGCATTATGTCTCTCTAAAATGTACCAATAAATGTTTTGCTGTTAAAAAATAAATATATGGCCAGGTGTGGTGGCTCACACCTGTAATCCCAGCACTCGGGAGGCAGAGACAGGAGGATTGCTGAGTTCGAGGCTTGCCTGGACTACATAGTGAGCTCAGGGCCAGCCTGAACTACAAAGCGAGATCCTGTCTTAAGTAAACAAACAAATAAATAAATGAAAAAATTTTAAACTTGGAATTTGGCAGAAGATACTTTAAAAATTTTTCATATTCTGAATCAAACTCAGGGCTTCCCACGTGCTTACATACGATCTTCTGGGTGGCAGATACAGCTCAGTGGTAGAGTGACTGCCTAGCATGCTCTAGCACCACCACACACAAAAAAAAACACCTTTAATTGCTTCCCCTGTTATTACAGCTTTTAAGGTACAGTAATTTGCTAAGGATTTAAGGTTTAAAATAGCAATTATTTATAGTGCAATTGTATTTTTTAGGTAGGGGATGTTGCTAAGAATTGGATTCAGGGCTTTGGGCATGCTGTGCTACCACTGAGCTACAACATAGCCCAGGCCAATTGTTTTTAATGGCTTAATCCTTGCCTCTTTTAAAGAGGGCTTATCTGTATTATGGAGATTGAGAGTGAGATGCCCCTGTTCTATGATTAAATTCAATTAAAGAGTGAAAGTGCTACAATCTGTCCTTAACGGAACCCAAGAGCCTGAGAATACCGGTGCTATTCATGAATAAAATATGGAGTGGAAGTCAGAAGAGCAATTGAAGTCTCACCTTAGCTGCACTACACTTTCAAACTTTGCATAATGTGGTAGAACTTACAAGGCACTTGGTTTAAAAATAAGATCAGGAAAAAAATAAGATCAGAGTTTTGTAAGTCTTAGAGATGGAGGGAAATGAGAACTGTATTTTCCACCTTCAGACTCCATTCCCTCACAGGTCCTGACAAGTGGCCTTGCAACTTAACTGGTGATGCTAGCTGGTCTTGCATCACATTCCCAAAACCCCTGCCTTCCAGCCAGGGTGGGCTTCTGAAACTCCTGGGGAAAAAAAAATCCCAGGTCTCAATCAAGAACAGGCACTAAACCAAAGCTGTTTAGAAGAGGAAGGAAGAGAGATCACTAGAGAAACATTTTGCTTATGGTTCAGAGTACACTATATCCGTCTTTTTTCACAGTAAATAACTCCTTGTTCTTCACCTTCCATTTCCTGAGTCTGAGAAAAGGTAAATATAAATTTTACTCGAAGTAAAACAGGATGATAATGCAACATGTCACACTGCGTCCTGAAGAACGCTGGAACGGAAGTCACAGACTCCCAGCTTCCCCTCCCCTGATCCCAACTCCCTTTATCAATGGACACCAACAATCAGGGACAATCTCTGCTGAACTGACTGAGGAACCAGCTGCTACTGTAGAAAGCAAACACTCTCAGAGACTCTGCGTCCAAGTCCTCACTCTCCATATCAAGGCCAGGGAAACCTGGAAAGCAGAGTGGCCTGAAGAGAGCAGAGGAAATCTTCACAGAAGCAGTCCGCCTAACCACAGCAGCCTCGGTGGAGAGAGGTCAGGCTTCAGCAAGGTTTGCCAGGGCAAATATTGTGTTGCTCTTCTCACTACATAAATATACTCAGTCCTTTTACAGCAGGATTCTAGGCTGATCTCAAGAACTCACGTGGGAGGATTTTATTACTGAAGTCATCATAACATCAGTTACAGGCAGGTCTGCCTTTAGGTTAGCAGCGGGGGGAGCTTCCAAGTTAGAGCTCCAGGGAAGCCTTTGTTCAAGGAATTCTACCTCTCAGGCAGGGCTGTAATTTCAAGTCCCCCAATCAAATTTTAAAAGTGCCCCCTCGGAGAGCTGCAGAATAAACAAACAGGTCTGGTACTTTTCCTGGAACCTCTTTGCTCCCTTCCCCCACGATATCAAGTTACTGCTCCCCCAAGGTTCCTCCCCCACCTCTATAGGGCGAATCACCCTATTGTGCAGTTACCATTTCAAATACATTGTAAAAACATCTTCACTCTTCCATCCAGTCCCCTAAAAATCTGGAAGGTGCTAACAAATGCAATTGAAACAATAATGAAACAACCAAACAATTTAATTAGGAAAAGTAGCCCGAGGGATTCCGATAAAAAGGGAAAGCCTTTATAAAAATGTGGCCGGGTGCTCCACAGTGGGGCCAATTAGGGAGAGTGCGAAAGACTGAAGCACTCAGGTGCACGCACCAGTTTAAGCAAAAAGGAATCAGCACAGATGCTCCTAGAAGAGAAGACACGAGGGTCAAAAAGGTGACTCTGTTGCTTCCTCGTCTGCCCCACTCAGGCTTAGTCAACTTTTTTCTCTTCTGGATTCATTGCGATCAGTGCCTAAACTTGTCCTCGGAGAAAGACTGTGTACAGTGAATTTAAAGCAAGTTATGGGAATTCTCAACAGACGTTCTTGAGAATCAAATCACAAAGGTACTTTCATCCCTCACGATTTCTTCAGGGTGAAACACTAGTTTCTTTTCTAGAATGCGTACAGCTTCGGAGAATATCCCGTTCAACAGATGCATTCTACTGACCTTTCCAAGTGACCTTACAGATCTTTGCTTGCTTTTGAGGAAATAAAGAAATAGAGATGATCCCTTCTCGAAATCTCAAGAGCTCTCAACTTCCTTAGATTTTAAAAATAAAATGCAAGAAGCCCCCACAGACTAAACGATTACTAAAACCGGCTTCTTGAACAGGAAACAGAGTTTGCTTCAGAGGAAAAAAAAAAAAACCTCCCGGCCAGGCACCGCCATGCTCGGCTGGTGGGTAACACGAAGCGCAGATAAGGTGGCCAACAACCGCCTTCGCCGGGATCCCGGGCAACCGGAGGCCACTCGAGGACTCCCTCGCCGCGCGCCCACCCGCCCGCCCGCAGGTCCCAGCGCGCGGGGCCCGGGGATGAGTCCTGCGGCGCCGGGGGGAGACTGACACCCGCAGCTGCGGACAGCCCTGCCAGGCCCGCGGCCGCCGCTGCCGTTTTTAGCCCCGACATCTGACCCGCGCTGAACCAGCAGTGCCCGGGGAGAGGCGCCGGGGTCCCTGCTCTCCGCAAGCCGGGGCCGGCGCACGCCTCGCGCGAGGGCGGGGAGGGGACCCGCGCTGAGCGGCCGAGGGCGCGCTTCTCCCGCAGGCTCCTCCGCCTCGCCTCTCCCCGCGACCCCGGTGTCCCTCGGCCTCCACACCGGGCTCCCCGATTTCGCAGCCCAAGGTCGCCGCTCCAGCGTCCCCAGCGCGCTCCCCCGAGGCGGCTCCCCGGGCTCCGCGCCAAGTACGCGGCCCGCGCCGGCGCGGCGGGCGGGAAGACGCGGAGGGCGGAAGGGCGCGGGGGCCCGCCGCTCACCTCCCTCCTCCGCCCCGCTGTCCAGATCGGCGTCCGAGGAGTCGGGGCCGTCCCCGTAGTCCGCGAGCCCCACCAGCTCATCCTCCTCTTCCTCCTCCTCCTCCTCTTCCTCCTCTTCCTCCTCCTCGTCACCGTCCACCTCGTTCTGCGGCTGCGGCTTCCCCAGCACCTGGCTCATCGCGCCCCTCGGCCGGCTGGCGCTGGGACGGCGGGGTCCCGGGGACGAGCCGAGCCTCCTCGCCGTCCGCAACCTTCCTGTGAAGCGGGGTTTTGTCTGGAGCCCGGCGGCGGGCGGCGGAGGCGGGGGCCGCGCGTCCCCCCGCGGCGGGCGGCGCCCAGGTCTGGGGCCCCGGGTTCCCAGCGCCCCGGGAGCCCCCTCCCCCGCCCGCCAGCGGCGGCAGAGGACTCAGCCGGAGCGCGGCGGTTCCTCCCCGAGGAGGGAGAGGGAGAGACTGCGTGACCCGAGTCACCTGACACTGTCACACACTCACACACTCCGCACGGGTGCGCGCGCGCCCGCCCTCCCGGCCGCGGCACCACTCTGCGGGGCTCCGGCCACGCGCTCGCCGGCTCGGGGGGTGCGGGCTGGCGCGGCGCCCCTCCACCCGCACACGCTCCCACCCACACTCACGCCGAACGTGGGGCCCCCGGTGTCACCCCCGCGGCCGTGCGCCGGGGGCCCCACGCGCCGCTCCCGCACGTGGTCTGGACACAGGCGGCCGCGGTGGGGGAGGGGAGGGCTGTGCACCCTGAGGGGCCCCGGCACGCCCGCGGCGCCCACTTTAGGAGACGGGCTCAGCTTTCGCTCCTGGGCCGGGTGGGCTCCCAGCCCCAGGCGGGCCGCCCCCAACCCTCCGCGCGGAGCGGCCTGCTGGGGACGCCCTGTGGATGCCGAAGCCTACCGGGAAGAGACTCAGAGAAATGCACAGCGGCGGTGCAGTCTCCATAGCAATCGCCTTTTAATGTGCTGCTATGGCTCCAAGGACTTCCCACCAAGAGTATTTTAAAAATCGGGCCCACGCTGATGTAAATATTTCTGAAGAAATCACATGTCTCATCGCTGCCAACACTAAATAATAATTCCGCCGCAGCCTTTTGGAAAAGGTCGCAGGTGTATAACACGCTCAGGATCTATTCATGGCCGCCTCCTCATGTCTCCTTGTTACACAGACTGATTCCACATAAATAAAATGTTTCCAGGCTTTTTTGGGAGGTGTCTCGAGTGTGGGGACAACCCTCAAATAGGAATAGCAGCGATGCGGGGGTGAGACTAAAAGGTGCTATCTTCCTTCACAAGATTTGCCCCGTATGATATACTGTACCCACCCTTTCGGAGTATGGCAGAAAAATCACATGGATGAGTTTCCTTCTGTTCAGCACAATTAGAAAAAAAAAAAAAAAAAAAGGCTGGTTAGCAAGGTGATCCGGATCCCACAGGTGCCAGCATGAGCAGGTGGTACAGCTCAGAAGAGGACAATGGGAACCCAGACTGGAGGCTCTGAGAGCCTGGGGGGAGGGGGCTTGCTTTCCTAGGGACTGTTTATTCAGAACCTACGATACGCCAAGAATTGGGGGCGGGGGAGTGCTCTCAGTTTACCAAACTATGACTCGTGTCCTGGATCTTTCAGTAGTTCTGGGTGTTGAAGTGGGTGCAGCCATCCTTTAGAGAGGTGGCTGCTTCTGATGGGAAAGCCCCTATATTTCCAGGAGGAGCCAGAGAGCACACAAAAATTTTAACTGAAAAGTCTTTAAATGAAGTGACAATTTACAAGAGCGTGGGCAGAATAGGGAATTAATATAAGGATTAGTGGTAGTGGGAAGATATTATCAGACCTAAAACTCCAGCAGTAAAGAAGGTGGCTGGGCTCCGGGAATAGGGCCCCCAAAAGACATAACTGATGGAGCCCTGACATCAAAGAGACGTCACTGGGAACAAACTCTGATCTCTCTCTCTCCCTCTCTCTCTATCTCTCTGTCTCTGTCTGTCTGTCTGTCTCTCTCTCGCTCTCTCTCTCTCTGCTCCCACCCACCCTCCACCCTCCAGTGCTGTTTCCCACTAGTCAAGGCCAACTGGAAGGCAGAGGACCAGGGAGCCTAGAACCTCCTCAGGGTCAGATTGAGTAGGAGAAGCAGATAGCATTTCTCAGCGAGGCGCAAACCAGTGGCATGCTAAGAGCATCACAAACAGGGACTGCTTAATCTTTTTTCTTTTTGAAACAGGGTCTCGCTTTATAGTTCAGGTTGGCCCTGAGCTCACTATGTAGCTCAGTCAAGCCTCGAACTCACAGCAATCCTCCTGCCTCTGCCTCTGAGTGCTGGGATTACAGGTGTGAGCCACCACGCCCAGCATTGTGGTGTGTGGTACCAATTAGTGGGATTACATGTGTGAATGTACCAGGGATCAAACTCAGAACATTGCATTTGCAAGGCAGACACCAGAACCACTAAGGTAAATCCTCGGGCCCAGGGATTGCTTAATCTTGTCCAAGGCAAGTTACCTTTCTGAACCTGACTACTCAGTAAAATAACATTACCTCCTTAAAGGCAGTAAAAAGATTAAATGAGAAAAAAAATCTCAGCTTCTTGCAAAGCTCACTTTGTCGGGGCAGTTGTCTAACTTACTTTTATCCTTTACAAAGTTTTTCCCAAGTGGGTGTGCAGCTGGCCCAGCAGCCTAAGCAGGCCTTTGAGCTTGGGCTGATTGAAGCAGCAAAGAGCTACTTACTAATAGAACCTGAGAAGTCTGTCAGGTTCAGCCTGAATTCAGAATGTCAGGGCTTCTTCAGGGCGACTGCTGGGTGTGTATGTCCCATGGACCCAGCCCTGAGAAGACAATTCACACATAACCCAACAATTTCACTTGGCCTAAGACAGAGAAAGAACAAAAATATCTGATGATCCTTTGAATTTCCCTAGGATGAGAGATCTTAGAGGCAAACACAGCAACACAACAACTAAAAATTGAATCAGTCTTGGAGTAAAAATGAATAAGTCCAATAAAAATCAAGTGAAAGTAAATTCTCCATTACTGTCCAGGCCAACCTAGATACATGAGCCATATACAGGTTTAAGATATTCCAAATCACTGTCATTTCAGAAATATATGATATTAGCAAAGCCTGACCAAACAGGAGGGAGAAAAACCTACAAAGTTTATCTTCTTTTGCTATTATTCCAATACTGTTAGTTTTCAAACAAGGACATGTTGTGTGTGTGGGGGGGGGAACACCTAGAAGCAGTTCTTAAACTTAAAAATATTGTGTGCAGGGCTGGAGGGTTAGTTCAGTGGTTCTGGTGCCTGCCTTGCAAGAGCAAGGTCCTGAGTTTGATCCCCAGTAACCACATACAATGCTGGGTGTGGAGACTCACGCCCACCAGCTATCAATACCACATACCACAGTGCTGGGCAAGGTGGCTCACACCTGTCATCCCAGCACTTGGGAGGCAGAGGCAGGAGGATTGCTGAGTTCGAGGCTTGCCTGGGCTACATAGTGAGCTCAGGGCCAGCCTGAACTACAAAGCGAGACCCTGTCTCAAAAAAAATAAATTGTATGCAGATTCTTGCAGAATTAAAATACAATGTTAAAATACTACAAACCCCTGAACACCTTTAAGAAACTAAGCTGGAGGCTGGAGGGTTGGCTCAGTGGTTCCAGCGCCTGCCTCGCAAGTGCAAGGACCTAAGTTCGATCCCCAGTAACCACATACAATGCTGGGCGTGGAGACTCATGCCCACCAACAATCAACACCGGTATACCACAGTGCCGGGCGTGGTGGCTCACACCTGTAATCCCAGCACTCGGGAGGCAGAGACAGGAGGATTGCTGAGTTCACGGCGGCTTGCCTGGGCACCATAGTGAGCTCAGGGCCAGCCTGAACTACAAAGCGAGACCCTGTCTCAAAAAACAAACAAACAAAAAAAGAAACTAAGCTGGGAATTTAGCTTAGTGGTCCCACCATCTGCCTCAAAAGTGCAAGGTCCTAAGTTCGATCTCCAGTAACCACATCTCACAATGCAGGGCGTGGTGGCTCACACTTGTAATCCCAGCACTTGGAAGGCAGAGGCAGGGGGATTGTTGAATTTGAGGTTTGCCTGGGCTACATAGTGATGTCAGGGCTAGCCTGAACTACAAAGAGAGACTCTATCAAAGGAAGGAA